>JNBR01000396.1:12451-106037 GCA_002081595.1 Achlya hypogyna
GTCCGTTGTAAACGCGTCGTTGCCGTGGCGCACCGAGAGAACGGCATAGCGCAGCTTGTGCGCGTGCCAAGCTACGGCCTGTCCAGGGCCATACGTGACCTGCGTGATCGATGAGGCGGCCGCACGTACGACGAGCGGTACCATTTGGTACTGCACGGCGGTCGAGGCTTCGCGCACAATGCTGGCAATCTACGCGCTGGCTGAGCCGACGCCCGCATGGCGCTTACCTCAAAGTTGGTGCCGGTAGCCGACACGATGGCGACGACGTCGTGAGCGGGGTGTTTGCGGAGCAGCGGCACCGAATCCTTGGCGCCGTACTTGAGCGCGTAGAGCTCTTTCTTGCTCTTCTCCAGCAGCGGCAGCGTGCGCAGGTGCGTATTGGTGCTGAGCACGACGGCTGGGAGGCTGCAAGCTGTTTAAAGTTGCTGCATCGGCCGGCGAGGCTACCTTGGCACCATCATCGCCACGTTGGGCTTAAAGTAGTGCAGCTTCATCATGAGCAAGCCTGAAGGCGCTGAGGGTGATCCACGGCTGGCGCTGCGCACCGTGGTTCGTGGCGCACCCGAGAAGCGATGTGTCGCGAGGGCACAGCGCAATCGCGATGATCTTGATCGCCTTGGGCACGCGCTAGGCCGACATGAGCTGCTGCCGGCGCGACAATGGCACCGGGTGCAGGTTGCGGACATCCTTGGTGCTATCGGCCCGCAGCAGCGTGATGTCTTGGTCCGGCGTCGTGGGCTGTCAAGCCTTGGGCCTCCACAAGAGATAAAGTTGCCTACCTTGCCTTTTGAGTGAAGGTCCGAGAGCGCAAGCTGCATAGACGAGTGAGAACGACGGCGTGGCGACGGCGACGGACGTGGAACGTTTGCGCCGACGAGACCATCACGAAGTTGTTTTTGCTCGAGCCGATGAAGAGCGTAGCTTGCATGGGGCGCGCGGCCGTCGGTGCAGCGAAGAAGCCACCCGTGAAGACGACGCTACGCAGGCGCTCAGGTTCTCCATGGCGCGGCCCGGGTACCGCTGCTCCTTTTGTCGGGTGCTAGGGCCACCTGGTGACGCCAAGAACACTGATACAAAGGCACGTACCGCGACGAGAGCAGGAACGAGACGTCCCAAAAGAGCACGTGGCCATCCTTCGAAATGGCGGCGAGGACACCGTCCTGTCGAAGCAGCTTCATTTCGAGCAGACCCGTGGGCTGCTTGGTGTCAAACTCACTCGCGCGCGACTGCTGGAAGTCGCCGTCCAAGTGGTGCAAAGACCATACCTACGCCGCGGATGCTCCGTCGTCGCCGTGGACAGCGACGTACGATCGCTTTTCCCTCGACGTTGACCGTCGCGACAAAGCAGTGGAAGCCGTTCGAGTGGAAGAGCGTGCTGGGCACTGCTGGCCCCGAGTCCTTGGCTGCTGGTATGAGCACAAGGTGTGCAATGTCTATTCGCAGATGGGCACAAGGGAGGATGCAATGCTGTACCCCGAGGCAACCCCGTGTCGATGGTGTGGCAGACTTTGGACACACGGGGGCTCCAAACACGCACCTTGCCATCACTGCAGCCTGCACCAGGTTAAAGACGAAGATGGCCTTGCGTACCGATGGCAAGATAGCCGCCGGGAAGGATCTCAATCGCGGTGGGCGTCGCGCGCTGAAGCTCGTCTGGCGTAATAAGTCGTGTCTACCGATGCATCAAGCGCAGCAATGGTCGGACAGCGTACGGCCATTTTCCCGTTGATGTCGCAGAAGACGACATACTGCTGCGAGAAGATAACGAGGTACTCCTCATAGCACTCGATGCCGTGGGCAACACCCGTTGCGTGCGCTATGGCGTCTCTGTCGAAGAAGAGCAGCGTCGATGTAGCCTTGGCCTTGTTGCCTCCGAGCTTGGGCGAAAAGGTCTTGGAGAGGTTGATTGCCCCTGGCGACATTGGCATCTCGGCAGCCTCAGTTGTTGCACCCGCGTCCTCGCCAGTCTACACCCCCATCGTATGAGACACGAGGCACGATCAATCACTATACTGTGAGCGAAAAGCGCTTGAGGACCTCCTTCGTCTCGTAATTCCACACCACTCCGAAGTCCTTGGCCTCGACGGCAGCTGCCCAGGGCCGTACCGGGTGGAAAGCGAGGCCCGAAAGCTTGCTCTTCTTCTTCGCAGCGTCTGTCGCGAGAAGCGCATGGAACTCCATGCCAAACTTGTGCACAACCGTCGCCTCCGCCGGCAGCGTCCCGAGCTCCTCCATCGCGACTTTTGCCCCAAAATGCGATCTTCGTATTTTAGCCAATCCCCTTCATCAAAGCACGTGATTGGTGAAAATTTCAAAGATCGCGACAGTGATATTCGAACGCGACAATCCCAACGATATAATTGGTATTCGAGATATACATCAGAGTCGACGCGCGCCACATGCCAAACGCCAGTACGCGCTGCAGAACCAGTCCTTTCCTAGGCTGGCGCAGCGTTGGCTGGGTGCTAGGCGGCCCAGATCTCGTCCTGACGCCCGTTGCTATCATCCATCGAACGCGCGATTATTTAAATATTTTAATCGAAAAGTAGCCCAGATTCTGGGCTCATACTTGGGTCTTGAAGTCGCGCGGCACAAACGAGCCAATGGGAAGACGTGCGGACACAAAAATAGCCAATCACAGCATGTGGATATTCTAATACAAACCGCAAGATATCCTCGCGGGTGTCCCGAGCCCGGTGCTACTCCACCTTTGGCGAACAAACCACTCGATGGGCAACGCGGTTACCTGGTGCACCAACCCGGGCGACGGAGGTACCTGCTTGCACCCGTGCCCAGCCTCACGTGCCGTAGACTGCCACCCCGCGCTGCCGTCGTCGCCATTATTGCAGCGCATGCACTCGTTCTCATTTGATGGGGACGCACGCGGCCAGGACGACAACCAGTACGTGCTTGGAAATCTGCAGCGAGCTCATGTCGACGATGGTAGAACTGCGATCCCCGAGACACCCGGTGGTAAGCTTCTACGCGACTACTACAACCATGTGGTCGAGACAGACAGCGGGTACTCAACGACCTTGCGGCGTAGTTCAAGCACAGGACTTATCTTCGATGGCTCGTAGTACTGACGAAGGCGACCTCCTCGACGAGTACAATGCCTCTTGTCAAGCTGCAGTCTCACGGTTGCACCACAGGAAGCTCCAACTACCTGCCCTCATCCACCCGACAATACCGAAGAAACTGGCCATCGATTCGACCCTGCACATGTATTCGACAATTGACCTCTTGGCAACTCACGTAGCTGTCCCTCTTGCATTGCCTGACGCTCACTATGATCGTAGAACGAGCCGCATGGACGGAAGGTCCGGGCGCAGTCCGTAGACTCGGTACTCCGCAGTCCCAATGGCGCTCGTAGTCCCGTGAACAAACGAGTACGAGCCCATCTCCTTCGCAGTAGCTGCATCGATCGGTAGGACTGGGCGTACAAGCCGTTCTGGTGCGACCTGCCGCAACGCGCACTCTCTCCGTCGTCACCTGTCGCAAGCTAGGCATCATGGGCGGGGATAAGATTAAGTACTATAAATGTGGGTCTCTAAACGGTGGGCTTGACCCACGTGCTGATGCCACGCTTGGCATGCGAGTAGTAAAACTTGCCGCGAATGCTGCGGCTTTCGCGCTTGACCCAGCCCGGCGGCAGCTTTTCTTCCTTGGGCATGTCGGCCATCTGCACGGCGCGCTTTTCCATTTCTTCCGGGTGAAAGTGGCAGATCTCCCTACGCGCATGTCATCAGTCGCCCGTTGTCGTTCGCATCCCCGCACCGGAACATGAGCTCCTTGAGGTCCGTTTCCCCGAGGTCTTCAAAGTCGAAGCTCTGAAACTTCTCGACGTTGCGCGCCTCGTCGCGGCTCGCGTCGTAGTACTGCGCCAGGTACGGGTGACGCAGCGCCTCCTGCACGGTGAGGCGCTTACTGGCGTCGAACACAAGTAACTTCCAGAGCAAGTCCAGTGCTTCGGGGTTGGCGTTCGGAAATAGCACGCTCACATCGATGCCCTGCATGGACGGCGTCTTGCTCAGGAGCTGGCGGCCCTTGAACTTTTGCGCCTGCGGGTTCTCTTTGAACGAGTGTTCCTCGGGCACACCCAGCACATTCATGATGAGCTGCAGCTGGTGCACGTACGACCGGCCCGGGAAGAGCGGTTTGCGCCCAAGCATCTCGGCCATGATGCAGCCGGCCGCCCACACGTCGACGCCCTCGTCGTACGTGCTGCCAAGCAGCAGCTCGGGCGCGCGGTACCAGCGGGTGACCACGTACTCCGTCATGCCAAGGTCGTCCACGTCCTTGGGCCGCGCGAGGCCCATGTCACAGATCTTGAGCTGGCAGTCCGAGTTGATGAGCAAGTTGGAGGGCTTGAGATCGCGGTGCAGCACGCCGCATGCGTGCATGTGCTCGAGGCCCGCGAGCATCTGATAGACAAAGTACCGAATGTGGTCGTCGCTCAGCACCTCCTTCGAGTAGATGATGCGGTGGAGGTCCATCTCCATCAGATCCACCGTCATGTACACGTCGCGGAAGTCTTGGTACGACGGCGGCGGGATGAGGTCCATGAGCGACAGAATGTTCTCGTGGCACAGGTGCCGCATGAGCCGCACCTCACGGAGGATCTGCTTGAGCTGGTGCGGGTGCCAAATGCAATCGATAACCTTCTTGATGGCGACGCTGCCGCCCGTGTCGTTGTTGGTGGCAGCGATCACAATGCCATAGGCGCCGCGCCCGCACACCTTGATCAGATTGTAGCGCTTGGGGATCACAAACGGGGCGCTGCACACCGTGAAGACGTGCATGCTCGCGTCGTCCTCGCACTCTTTGGCCTTAAGCGGGTCCACGACGAACGCCGTCTCCGGCGACTCGGGCTTGGAGCCCTCAGGCTCGACGTTTACGTTGGACCAGCCAGGGCGGCCAATCTCCTCGGCGTTTTTCTTGGCGTGCCACTGCATCAGGTGCACAGGTGTGCCGTCCGCCTTCTTGAGATCCTCGACGTTGCACGATACGCTGATCTGGACGCGGCCGCAAAACTCTCCCTTGGCGTTGCTCATCGTGACCCACTGCGTCTGTCCAGAGCTCTGCTCCGCGATGTATCGCGCCACGTTCACAGTTGCCGACGCCGCCACCGCCTTGTCGCCCTTGGCCACGTCCACAACGTCAACCAGCAGCCGGCACGGGCCCTGCACGTTCTCGAACGGCAGCTCGATCACTGTGTTCCACACCGGCGCCACGCAGTCCGAGTTGGACGCGCCGCGGTTGCGCGCCTCGTCCGTCATGAGGTCCCAGCCGCTCTTGCGATCAGCCGTCATCGGCGTCGAGCTCGCGCTGCTGGCGGCGCTTGCTGTTGTTTGCCGGTACATCATCGAGCTCGCCGAGCTTAGTCGCCGGGAGATTGTGGCCGGCAAGGACGGCAGTGCCACGGGCAGTGGAAGCGATGGTAGATATGACGACGCCGTCGACGCCGGCGGGGGCGGCGGCGGCGGGGGCTCGTCGCCCGTGAGCAGCTTGAGCGTCACCCGCGGGTCCTTGAGTCCGATACCCGTCGAGCTTTTCTTGCCCGAGGCCGTGACGCGCGACTTGATCCCCGAGCCTTGCAGCACGCGTACCGTGAGTGAGCCAGACGTCGGCACGGGCACTTCGTGCAGATCCTGGGGCAAACTGAGCGTCGTGGCGGCGCCTGGGACCTTGAAGACGGCCGAGGCGGCCACCACGTCGCCGTTGATCTCGAACTTCATGAGGCGGCCGTCGGGGCTGAAGTTGAACTTGTGCACCCAGTTTTGCACAAACTTGCGCCGGTCCTTGGCGTTCTCAAGCTCTTCCTTGCCGCTGGCAACCGCGACATTGTCCTCCATGGCGATACCCTCGATCTTAAAGTGGTACCAAAGTGTGTTGGACGCAAAGAGGTTGAGGTACGCGAGAAGGCCGGCCACGCCGCGGTAGTTGCCGCAAAAGGGCACGCTCGGCGGGTAGTTACTCGAGATCAGAATGTCCTTGTCCAGGAGGCGAAAGAAGCGCGTGAAGACCTGCTCAGACGGTGGCGGCACCGTCACGGCCATGTCCCCGGACGTGCGCCAGTTGCCACTGAAGGCCGTGTAAAGTACGATTAGCATCGCGTAGAATTCCTCGATCTCGAGCGGGAAGACAGGCAAGTCGGGCAGCGACACCATGGCTTCTTGTGCCAGCCGCATCCAGATGACTCGCTCCATGGCGGACGGTGCCGTGAGCTGCAGCGTCTTGCCGTCGGTCGTGGCGAAGACGAAACCATGTGTGCGCCCTGGAGCCTCTTTCACGCCCGAAATTGCGTACGTTGTGCACGATGACACGATAGGCGCCTTGCCGTCCACGGGCGACAGCTGGAGCGACGCCATGTATGCTTCCTTGGTCGCGAAGCCTAAAGATCGGTGAGAGTCGAGCTGGGAATGGTCCGTTCGTACGCTTTAAAGTTGTGCCGTGGAGGACGTAGTAGTGCTTTTCCCAGCGACGGAGCCACTCGGAACGCTTGCTAAGAAAGCCTTCCCACTCGATGGGCTCCAATACGCTCGGTTGTAGTTCATCCAGCACGGGGGTGTCGCCCATTTCCACGGCTTCCTTGGCATCGTCCAACATGCTTTGAAGGTCCGCGTCGCCTGGACCATCGTCCACTGAGACGGAGATGCGCCCCGACTCGGACATGGACAATGACTGGTGGTACAAGTTTGCTTCTTTGCCGCCCTTGCTCATCCGCGCGTCCATAAGCACTTCCGTTGCAGTTTCGGATATGCTGCCCATGTCCATGCGCGCCATAGATGCGCCGAGGGACAGGCGGCCATATTCGAGGGTCAAGCTTTCAAGGCTGCTGCGCGTATCGACACCAAGCTCTTCAAAGAGCGATTGCCGCCACGCACGCTCGCGCTCGCCACTTGTGTAGCAATCACTTTGCGTGCGCGACTTTCGTTTGGATGGCGGCAGGGGTATCGTGTCGTCCGCCATGCTTGTGCTTGTCCCCTCCGCTGCCTTGTGGGGTTTTGACAGTCCCGTAACAGCCTGTGGCCTTTTTACCGGATTTGCTACCGGGGGTACGAATTACGGATACCGACGAGCGGAGACATACCCTCCATTCTGTCGCGCAATCGGCTCCGCCGTCCGCGCGTCTCACGTGCCGTGTCCCCTCCGAAGCTGGCAGCGCCTCACGAGTTGCGGACCCCGAGCGCAGCGGCAGCTGCAGAACGGGCGGAGTTGGCGTCCGGATATTGGTCTCGGGAAATCCCGGCAAGACCTAGACTATTCGCACGCCATTTTCATCGACTGGAGGCTTGTCGCGTGTGCAACGTGACGTGGAGGCGCTTCAACTTGAAGGCACGAGCCTTTTTTTACTGCGTAAGCAAGCCGCTACGCCGCTGTCCACGGCACGCGTCTTATTGGGATAGCTCTTATTGCTTGGGCGACACCCTTGTGACTGCCACCTGTCGATGTGCTTCAATCTGATAGCCGTAAAGACGGGGGATAATGTGCAATGCGGGCACAGTTGCGTGCACGTAGCCTCAAGGAAGGGCAGTGGCACTTGACAATTTTCGAAGATGAAGCCCAAGATCCTCGTGCTCGGCGGCGCCGGTATGGTCGGCCGCAACTTCGTGAAGTTCTGCGTGGACAATGAACTCTGCAGCTACATCCGCGTTGCGGACAAGAGCATGCCCGAGATCTCGTACTTCAAGTGAGCTTGAGGTCTTACGGCCGTTTGGCTAACGTATTGTGGCAGCGAGAGCCACAAGGCCGCCTTTGCGTCCGACAACGTCGAGTACATCCAGGCCGACCTCACGCGTGATGTACACGTTGAGAAGGCCTTTAAACCTGAGTGCGGTCCGTACGACTACGTCTTCAATCTTGCAGGAGAGACCAAATGCTCCTTGCCCGAGTCGGTGTACAGTGCCAAGGTACGATGCATGTTCAGACTCGGCGCAGCCAGCGGCATTGATTTCTAGTGCCGGGACCTTTCGATCAAGTGCGGTATTAGTGCTCGCTTCATCTGCCACGTCACATGAGTTTTAGCTAAGAAGGCCCAGGAGCTGGACGTCAAGATGTTCGTCGAAGTGTCCACGGCATTCGTGTACAAGTCCCAGACCAAGGCACCGGCGTCAGAAGATGCGGCGCTCGATCCCTGGACGTTGCAGGCCAAGTTCAAGCTCCAGGCACGCGCGCTTCTCGATGCGGTCTCACCTCGAAAACAGGCCGAAGAAGCCCTCCGTTCCATGTCAGGCCTCAATGTCGTGTTCGTTCGCCCAGCCACCGTAAGGGCGCAAGGGCGCTACAAACGCAGTGATGTCGACTTAGATCTACGGGCCTGGTGACGTCATGGGCCTCATGCCCCGCATCGTGTGCGCTGCTTCGTACGAGCTACATGGGAACTTGTGGATGACGCGAGTGTAGATATGTGCAGCTCAAGGAGAAGATGAAGCTTCTCTGGGACGAAGAATTGCGCGTCAATACGGTAGTGCTTGTGAGCGAACCACTAGTCAGAGCCATGTTAGGTCCATGTGCATGATGTCGCGCGAGCGCTGTGGCATGTGGCGACCCAAGGGCAGTCTGGCGACGTGTTCAACCTTGCCGACAAGAACGACACGAGTACCTCGGTGTCACCCCCTTCAGGATGACCGACATTGTGGCTAGATCAAGGCAAGTTGAATGCTTTCCTGGGCCAGCTCTTCGAGATTGAGACGGGCTTTATTGGCAAGCTCATCTCCAACCTCGCACGCGTATGCTCTTATCTTGCTTATCGAAACCACGGCGATGCTTAGCTCCGCCTTGGCGATGTTGTCGACGATGTCAACGACAAGCACATGAAGCCGTGGTCGGATCTCTGCAGTGTACGCATTCTGAGGTCTCTCACGCCCACACCTTCTCGCTTAGATCCATGGCGTCACGAATACCCCACTAACGCCGTACTTGGACAAGGAACTGCTTGCCCATCACCAGCTTTACATCGACGGATCAAAGATCGAGTTGACGGGGTTCGAGTACGTCCACCCGCAGGTATTCTGCAAGGCTGGGGTATAGTTCATCAAGTCTTGTCATCGTAGCTCACCCTTGAGGAGCTCCGGTCCGTCGTTGAGGGAGCGATCGCCCAGCGCATCTTCCCGCCCATCCTCGCGTAGCCGCGTCCATGGAACCCCCACCTGGTCGTCAGCAAAGATTCCTTGGACGGCAATAATGTTATAACACCAGGTTGCTCAGTGGTAGAGCCCCGTATATAGTGTGCAATGGCTAATGCACAGAAAACACGTGAGGTCATTCTTTGTGATAACACTATTTTATGTCAGTGATCGGTGCTCTTATACGGAATACCCTCTGGTTTCTGATACTTTGCTGGTATTTATGTGCTCCGGAAATGGTCCGGG
The DNA here is from genome assembly GCA_002081595.1 of Achlya hypogyna. Taxonomy (NCBI): domain Eukaryota; phylum Oomycota; class Saprolegniomycetes; order Saprolegniales; family Achlyaceae; genus Achlya; species Achlya hypogyna. Next base: position 21,826 of record JNBR01000396.1, read on the forward strand.
TCTGTGGTACGCGAAGGGTTATTTTATATCTTGATTTTTGTAAGGGGACTGTCCGTAGGACATTAAAAAGCGCGCGGCCTTGGGGTAAAGGGTGTGGTGAGTCCGCCAGTTGGTCCGAATACTGAAACCAAATGAACTCGGATTTTGGTCAAGTCGCAAGATTTGGCAAGAGGAAGAGATGGCGGCAGTCGCGCTCAAGGAGGAATGGCCGACGTCGGCCGACGACTACCAAGTCATCGAGAAGATCGGCCAGGTATATGGCCATGTACCACTGCCGTGCCTTAGCTTCGTCACGCCTAGGGCGCCTTCGCCAAGGTCATGAAGGCTTACTGTAAGCCCAAGGACGTCTTCGTCGCCATCAAGATCATGGACCTTGAGCGGATTACCACGAGCTTTGAAGACATTCGTGTACCTAGAGCCTTGCAAAGCATATCTCATAGACAATATGTAGGCTGAGGTTCAAACCATGAAGATGACCAACCACCCGAATGTGCTCAATTGCTACTGCAGGTACGACAACCGTGGATCGTGCTCAATCATAATACTTCGATACGTAGCTTTGTGTACAAGGACCAATTGTGGCTCGTCATGCAGCTTATGAACAAGGGCTCGTGCTTGCATGCAATGAACCAGCTCAAGAAGAAAGGGCTCGGTGAAGGCATGAAGGTTTTGCTGCGCCATCTTGCGCTGTAGCTCAGAACTTGTTGCTGTAGGAAGAACTGTGTGCCGTGATTCTCAAGGAAACATTGCTTGGTCTTCAGTACTTCCACGAAAACGGACAAATCCATCGGTACCACTCCATTGGATTCTCGGACCTAATCGCATCATGGCATTAGGGATATCAAGGCTGGCAACATCCTCCTTGATAGCAACGGGCATGTGCTCATTGCCGACTTCGGCGTGTCGGGCTGGATGATGGAGGGCGGCGATCGTCGAAAGAACCGGCAGGTTTTGCAAAAATTTGTGCGCCGACGATGCTCACGTCAGCGGTAGACATTTGTGGGGACACCGTGCTGGATGGCCCCGGAAGTCATGGAGCAAGTCCGCGGCTATGACTACAAGGCCGACATTTGGTCGTTTGGCATCACGGCGTTGGAACTCGCCAAAAGCTATGCGCCCTACGCGAGATACCAACCCATGAAGGTGTCGTCGCCACGCGTAGTGCCGTTACGATGCATTCGACTAGGTGCTTCTACTCACGCTGCAAGAAGACCCGCCGTCACTGCGCACCTACGACGTAAGCTTGAAGCCAAATCAATCGCCTAACCGCTGTGCAGGACGATGGCACGGGCCATCAATTCTCGCGCCACTTCAAAGACATGGTGCGCTTGTGCCTACAGAAGGACCCCGCGAAGCGGTGCGCAGTCGCAGCGATGGTGACCAAAGTTTATGTGATGTGTAGGCCGTCGACGTCCACGCTTCTCAAGCACCACTTTTTCAAGAAGGCTGGCAACTGCTCCTTTCTGGCGTCCGAACTGCTCACCAAGGTCGATGACATTGGCGAGAGCTCGATGAGCTTGCAATCCTTGCCTGGGTACTCGGTGCCACCCTCGACTCTCACGATCTGACCCTTCCACTAGATCTGGCCCTCTGTTTTCCAAGGACGAAGGAACGGATGTCAAATACGTCCCTGGCACGACGTGGGTCTTTGACGACGAAGACGACAAGGGCAACGACGACATGGATGACTTCGCGAGCCAATTCGACAAGGTTAGCGGCGAGACGTATCGAAAAGACTAGAGCGAACGCATCACGGCACATGGGTGGACCAAGTCCCTGTTAATGAAGTTGCTATTATCATATCTCGATGCGGTTAGTTACATGAGGAATCTGAAGATTGTACGCTCGACCATCCAGCGACCGCGCGCGCTACTTTTTGAACGCGACGCGGCCACCGGGATCGGCAACGCGCCCGCTGCGACGATCAACGCAGCGAGCGCGAGGCCAGCCGAGCCGTTGCTTTCGTGCTTGCTTGACCCTGCCACTCCACAGCCATTTGGACAGCGACAGTAACGCCTATGCAAGCACAGTGCTCATCTACTCCTACGCCTGCTGATGCCAATGCGGAAATGCATCTTCTGTGCCTGCGTTCCAGAAAACGATTGGCTGGCATGAAACCTCCAGCAATTGATACTCAATTCTAAAGGATCTCAGGAATTCGGATAATCCTTTGCTCAACCGGTTGGGTGGAGTGTTGGTAGACAGGACAGGAAAGAACAGAAACGAAAAAAACCAAAAATTTTCGCGGCGCAACGGGCGACGGCGATAAGCAGAGTCCGTCCGAGGGACCGATGCGACGGCCGGCACGCGCCTCCGCCTTGGTGGACGCCTAACGTCGTCCATAATTGTCCAGTGCGTAGAACATGTCAGCATCTCGAACGTCGTGCAGTACGATTCTGTAGTCCGAGATGGCAGCCGCAGGAATCCAGGTTCCATCAGAGATGCCCAAGCGCCTGCGAAGGCAAGCGAGGGGGCACGCTAGTACAAGCAACCTTGGATGGATTGCAAACTTACAATCAACCTCTGGGTCACTTCCTAGCCCTAGTAATATATAGAAACATAGTAGCATGAATACGCGCTAGACGGCACGTTCGGGCTGCCGCAGAGCGTCGGCCGACGGCTTGCCGCAGTAGTTCTTGGAGGCGTTCACGGCGAGCATACCGGCCGCGTTGGCGGCGCCGCGGCACGCACGGGAAACCGGCGGTACCACGAGCGTCAGTAGCGCCAGTAGGTTGAGCACGAGGCAGCCGACCCAGCCCACGAGGTTGATCGGCGTCTTAAGCACGATGAAGTACAAGTGGCGACGCGCCATGCCTCCGCGGGATTCAACGCGGTCGAGCATTGCGTGGCCGGCTTCACGAGGGCTGAGCGAGTTGGCGAAATATAGGTCCATGTCGGCGATGCCGTCCGCCAGCTGGAGCGTGCTGTTGAACGCGACGATTGACACAGGCACCAGCAGCATATGCACAAGCAGGAAGGCGAGGCCCACGGGCAGGTTGATGCAGCCATAGAGCACCAGCGAGAGCGCGAACTGCGTCTTCCACTCGTCCGCGGGCCGCGCGGCCACGTCGGCCGTCACTGTCGCAGGAGCCGACCGCGGCACCGCCTTGGGCGATGCCAGCCGCGTGTACGTGACGGGCTCCGACTCGACGGCCGTGGCCGAGAGCGCGGCTGACTTGGGTGCGGTGTCTACCAGTGGCGTTTGCACCTGTTTGGGCGCCGCGTCGACGATGGGTGCCGGCACCTGCTTGACCGGTGTCTTGGCCTCCACATGCTCCATGGCGGCATGGTCCTCTTCGTCGAAATCCTCAAAGGACTCGCCCTGCTGGCCCCACTGAATGGCAGCGAGGTCGACGGGCGTCTCGAGCACGATGGAGCTGACCTGGCGCTCAAACTTGGCGCCCATGGTGCGCAGCTTCTTCTTCTCCGGCACCCCGAGCAGGAAGAGCACATCTTCGTCGTCCTTTTTCTGCTTCTGGCGCAGCAGCGTGCGCGTGCTCTGAATGTCGAACGAGTTGGACGCGACGGTCGCCGCGCGCTCGTAGTGCTCGCCGTCCGCGCTCGTGTACACGACGACCTGCACGAAGTAGTTGAGGTCGTCCGAGTCGTTATCGTCGACGCGGCGTTTCTTGGGCAGCTCTGCATCGAACTTCCACACTTCCGGCAAAAAGTAGACTTGTGTGGCGGCCGCCGTCACGTCGCTCGTCGCGCCCAGAGTCCAGCTCTGCTGCAGCATGTGCACGTCGGCGCTCGAGAGCGACAATGGCGCGTCGGCATCGAGGGGCCGTGCGACGGTCTGGCAGCGCGCCAGCACCACGAGGTGCGCCGGCGGCGCCGGATGCGAGACGCTGACCTTGACGGGGGCGCGGCAAACGCCCTTGCCTGCGTGCTCCAGGCCGTGCATCTTGGCTTCGTAGTAGTTACCGTGCTCGCGGCAGTACGGAAAGCACTGCAGGTTCTTGCGGTCGTTGCGGAAGTACTTGCGCAAAAAGACCGTTTCCATGGCGACGCCCACTTGCGGGTCGAACTCGCTCACGTGGCCGCCGGCATTTTGAAAAGCGTCGAGCAGCTCAAAGGAGGACGAGGCGTGAAGAAGCCGCGACAGCGAGTCGCGCGCCTCGAGCGAGTGCACCGAAATGTTGTCGAAGATGTCCGTGTTGTCCAAGTTGAGCGGCGACAGCGTCTTGCCCGCGGCATTAGCTGTCGCTTGCAGCAGCGTCGAGAGCACGTCGTCGTCCGGAAGCGACGACGATGACCGGCGGTACATGGGCACGGGCTCTTCCTTGATGAATATGTCGTCTGTCTTAGCCTGAACCTCGAACGACGACATGCTCAGGTATGGCGTCCGCGGCTTTTCGGGCTCGGCCGCGACCGGGGTCTCCATAGGGCGCACCGGCGACGAGAACGTAAAATCGTCGTCCGTCATGAAGTCTTCCATGGCTTGGTTGCTTGGGTCGCATTCGTTGTCGGTTTCGTGCTTGACCTTGTGTGGGGCAGGGGACGTGTACACGATGGAGGTCGCGCTGCTGGGCCGGCTCACGTCGTTGCATTTACACGCTTTCTTAGCCCACGCGAGCCCGAGCGAGTTGGTATATTGATCGCAACTCGGGCAGAAGTTGGCGTACTTGATGTACTTGTCTGGGACGTTTTCCTTGAGGTAGGCGTCATAGGCGCGCGCGGCCTCTTCCTGCGTGCGGCATGTGTTGATGATGCGCTTTGAGCTGTACTTGGCACCCCACGCTGTCTTGCTTGTGCGCGTCACGCCTCGGTACAGGGAGGTCTATCATCCATGGATGAGCAACTGCATCTACGGCGTTTCTGCGTCTCTACCTTGCCGTTGGTCATCATGCCTTCGTTCATCGTTGCGTGCACGCGCTTGGCTGGGTTGCTCGAGGACGAAGTCGTGGACGACGGGCTCCAATGACTAGCGTCTGACGCTGTCGTCGTGGAGTAGTCGGACTCCTCCGAAGTGTAGCCCGCAAGCGAAGGTGACTCGGGGTAGTTCTGTGGCCGATGCGCCGGTACCTCTGTCTTGGGAAAGATACCTACGCCGGAGTGAGGCCCATGGTCCGCGACCACCGGGTACCGTTGAAGAAGTCGGGGTCGTAGTCGAACTCGTCGAGCTCCTCGAGGTTTTGTATCTCGAGCTGGTTGGCCATGGCGCTGCTCTTCCGTGCGCCGCTTCTTTCGTCTGTGACCTCGGCCGCCAAAGCTGACGGGTATACGTTCTCACAGGTCTACGCCCAGCATCTCGAGTTGAGTATGCCACCCAGGTGTCCAACAGGCCTGTCTAACGCTGGAAGAACCTCCAGAATTCGATATGCTGGGACATGGGACTGGCTTCTCTACGGCCGTCTGATACGACGCGGGGCTGGCTCTCGCGGCGCGAGGACCGGGAGGGCTGCAAGGTCGAAGCCGCTTCTGGGCGGCCATGGCACGGGGTGTGGGGCTTTCGACAGCCACGGCAACCTAGGCGTTGAGTGCGCGACTGAGATCGGTACGTTGGACAGGTAGCCGATTGCCGGGAAGATAATGTCAAGATCTGCATTGTGTATCCATGGAGACCGCGCGAGAGGCCATGGGTCTGCTTCTCATGCACTAAAGGAAGGGCCGGCGACATCGTCAACGTCCCAACACTCAGTCCGCACCGCGCAACATGGCGTGCTTTATTTGTCACTGCCATGCGTCGCTGCGATATTCCATGTGCAGATCATTGAGGTGGAAGGATGCACGAGAATCTCGGGCATTGCAGTTGGTGTGTGGGACGACAGCCAGCCTTCTAGGACGAGCGAGGGTGATCGGTGCAAATGACAAGCTCCTCGTGCTATTTTCAGCGCCGGTCCTCAAGTCATTTGGCCGGCAGCAAATCCCTGCAAGTCGATGGGGTCGCTGTTCCAGCCTCGACCGCCTGGGGCGCGCAACGCGTCCTTTCACAACCTTCGGCGGTCGCTTGAGCGCAGCCGCGTGATGGTCCGGTGCCTCTGGATCTCGGCCGCCGTCATGCACAGTGTCGCGGCCAGTTTCCTAGGTGGCATGGCGTACAGCCACTTCTACCTAACGCAGCCCGCGCTTGGGTACGACTACGTGACGGTGCTCAACCTCTGGCGACCCGTGACCGTGCCCGTCGCCACCTTCAGTGCTCTCGCGCTGCTGCACGTCCTCCGCTTGCTCTACATGCTTACTAAGTTCCTGCGCCGGCCGCGCCGGGTGGCGCCGGCCGAGCCCAGATCACCCACCGGTCTCCGTGGGCTCGTAAACCTGCTGCGTCGGCACTTCCGCCTCCTGGGTGTGCACGGGCCGTACTTCGAGATGAAGGTCGCGGGCCGTCACGTGGGAGTGATGGCCACCAACACGTACCGCGCGTACCGCACGGCGCTGCTGGTGGGCGACCCAACCATCAACACGACTGTGGCCGTGGTGCTGTGCCTCTATGGGCTGTGCCTGCCGCTGCTGTGGGTCTCGACACAGCGCACATCGCGGGCGAGTCGCCGCCTCTGGACGAGCATCGTGCACGTCGCGCTCAACTTTGGCATGAACGTGCTGCTGCCAGTGTGGGTGCTGCGGCCGTACTTAACGTTCTTCACCGCGCCCGACTCGCTCGTCCTGCAGTACCGAGACACGTACTACCCGATCGGCATCTCCATCTGCCAGACCGTGCTCATCACGTCCGCGTTCGACTACGGGCTCATGCTATTCACGCAGCTATTCCTCTTCAGCGCGCTCTTCGACTACTTCGACTGCTTCTGCAGCCCGACCCGCCGCGGCGCCACCTCGGAGCTCCTCGCCGACGACGAGCGCTTGCGCACCAAGCTGCGGCGACTCAAAACGCACGCCAACCGCTTGCTCTCCGCGGGCGTCGACGTTCGCCGCCGGCTTTCGCTGAGCCTCAGCGCCAAGCACCGCCTCTCGCTCGTGGCGTTCTTGGTGCGTCCGGCGGTGGACGTTGTACCGATCGCGCCGCCCATTCCACGGCAGCCGGTGGCGCCTGTCGTGAACTACGTGGTCTTCATGGGATACTTCTTGACGGTGGTGTGGGCTTTCGCGATGCTTGGCCTCAACTTTATTCCGTTATTCCCGGAGCGCTGTCCCCACAATTGCCTGGCGCAGACACGCCCGTGGTTGGCGCGGACGTGCGCGTGCATGGTGCTTGAGGTAACGTGCGATCCCGACTCGAACGAGCTCGAGCTGGACTTTGCCGTCGTGGCACCGACGGCGGTGGTGTTCTTGATCGTGTCGCACTGCCCGCGGCTCACGGTGCCTACGAGCTTCTCGGCGCTCTTGAACCTCGTGGGGCTACTCGTGTACAACTCGACAATCGCGGCGTGGCCGCAGGAGGTGACGGTCACGCAGTTGCGACGCTTCTCGTACGCGATGATCGTGGACAGCAACATGACGGAGCTGCCGCTGGGCCTGCTCACGGAGCCGTCTAGCACCTTCATCGACCTTGAGGTGTCGCACTCGAGCCTCGCGTCCATTGCGCTCTCAGCCGAGTGCTTCGAGACGCTCTCAGTCATTTACATGGAGTACTGCGCATTTACCGAATTCCCACCGCAGCTCCAGACGCATGCGACCATGAGCGAGATCTCTTTCATGTACAACCTCCTCACCGAGATCCCGCCCAACCTCACGTACCCCGCCATGACCTACCTCGGATTTTCGGGCAACCCGATCGCCGGTGAGCCCCCCGCCGCGCTCTTCGAACAGCCGTCCCTGTGGGAGGTCGACCTCGAAGGCACTGTCATCAGCGCACTGCCCGATGTTGACATGAGCTTCCTGACTGTCACGCTTAACGACACTCCGTACTGCGCGAACGCATCGAATGCCTCCGACTTGGTGCTCTGTGATGTTGGGCCTTACGTTGAGGGCTACTTCCCGTACGCCCAGATCGTCGCCCAACGTGCCGCCTCGTCGAGGCGACTCTTCACGAAGGAATCTTGAAACGCGTGTTTTTAGTCATGAAACCGACATGGCACCACGGCAGGGCGCTAAATAAACGCAACGAAATATGAAACGTTTTGCTGGTGACTTGCGGAAGCATGGGCAAGTGGAACAAGATCGCGGTGGCGGCGGCACATGTGCCTGACGATGTGGCGGGTCGCCCCACGCCGTCGTCGCACACATTGAGCCTTGGGTTCTTCTGGGTCGTCGTTTTGACTATGCACGCTATGGCGGCGGGCTTCTTGATCTTCATGGCCTACGCGCATGCCTACCTCACACAAACCGCTGACGGGTACAACTACGCCGTCGTGCTCAAGTTACATGAGCCCGTGGACGCCAGCGTCATCGTTCTTGGTGTCCTTGGGTCGCTGCACGTCCTAGCCATCCTTTCCATGCTCAAGCGTCTCCTTCTGCGGCCTCGCCACGTCAAGTACCTAGCGACGTCGGGGTCGTGCGCGGTCACCAAGCAAAGCATTGCCAGCTGGTGGAGGTACCTCCTTGATTGCTACGGGCTCTTCCGCGTCAACGGGCCCTACTATGAGTACAAACTCGCGCTCAAACACGCCATCGTCGCCGGCTCCCAGACGTACCGCGCCTACAGCACGAGCGTGCTCGTGGGCGTCAACTCGATCAACGGCGTCTTTTCCGTGCTGCTTTTCTCGTACGGCGTGCTCGTGCCCGCGCTTTGGCATTGCGCAAAGGTACCGAAAAAGTCCCGGCGTCAGTACACCATCATAGCCTCAGTAACGCTCAACTTCGTGGCCAACATTCTCTTGCCGGCGTGGATCCTGGTGCCGTACTACGACTACTTCACGCGGCCCGACGCCGCCGTACTCGCGTATGCCGACACCTTCTATCCCGTGGGCGTCTCGGTGTGCCAGAGCATCTTCGTCACGTCGCTCCTGGATCTCGTCCTCACGACCATCACCCACCTCTTCCTCCTCACGGCCATCATCGACTTTCTCAAAAGCTTCCGCCTTCCGACCCGCGACATGACGTCCATCCAGAGCGGCCCGATCGTGTCGGCCCTGGCGCGACAGCTGGCATCGTGGCTCACCACCGGTGTCATCTTCGGATACATCGTGAGTGTCTTTTGGGCCGTCGCCGTAGTCGCCCTCAACTACGCTGCCTGGCACCGAGAGCCTTGTGCGCGCGGCTGCCTCGCGCAAACGTACCCGTGGCTCACGGGCAAGTGCGCGTGCACGGTCCTCGAGACTACCTGCGACGCAAACGGCTCGCTGCTGCTGCCCGAAGACGGCGGCATCGAGACGCGGTCGCTTGTGTACCTCATCGTGTCGCATTGCCCTCGCCTCGTGATGCCGCCGGCGCTGTCGCGTTTCACAAACCTCGTGGGTCTCGAGATCTACAACTCGACGATCGCTCGGTGGGGAGTAGACGCCAGCATCGCCGCCTTCTCCCGCTTCTCGTACGCCATGCTTGTACGCACCAACATGAGCGACCTGCCCCTCGGGCTCTTCCACAACGCGCCCACGACCTTTATCGACCTCGAGATCTCCGAGACGAACCTCTCGAGCATCAACCTCGACGCCCCGTTGCTGCAGACGCTCACGGTGCTCTACGTCGAGCACGCGCAGCTGCAGGAGTTTCCGTGGCAACTCGCGGACCACCCAGGCTTGAACGAGCTGTCGCTTATGGGCAACAACATCGCCGAGATTCCCGCCAACCTGTCGCTGCCGAGTCTCAACTACCTGCAGCTGTCGAGCAATCCGCTGACGGCGGTACCGGACGCAGCGTTCGGCCTCCCCAACCTCTGGGAGCTGTACGTCGATAACTCGTTCGTGAGTTCGTTCCCCACCGACGCCAGCGTCTTCGGTGGTGCGCTCTCCACGATCGGCGCGTTCAATTCGACGTTCTGCCGCAACGGGTACAATGACACGTGCGATGGAGCGTCGTGTGCCCTCGTCGACTGCAGTGCTGACGACTACGTCGATGGCTACTTGAAGTCAGCCCAGATCATCGACCTCCGCAGTGCCACGGCAGCTTCGTTCTTTCCATGAACAAGGTGAAGATACCGAAGCCGTCGATTCCCGTGCACAAGAACAACACCTATCATCGCTCGCCCCATCGCTATCCCGGTGTCGTTCGGGGACCTTGAAGGACCAACCCCAGCTCCTCCGTCGACGGCACGTGCCGCCGATTGACGTGCGCCTCCCGCAGGCCGCGTGCTGCGCCGGCAGTCCCACTCGCGGCCGTCGACGGCGAGGCCACGCCGCTTGACGCCGTCGCTTCCTGTTAACGGGTCGCCCGTTAGCAACGGTTGCAGTAATAAATTAATTGCCTGCGTCATGGAAGATGGCGGCGTTGTAATATAAGATATCGCAATAAAACACTCGGGCGGGCAAAGGCATTACGCAAGAAGCGGACATGCGGGAGAGCTTGAGCTGGGGCGGCGTCGACACGGCAACATGGTGCCGCCTGAGCTGCGCGGACCACCACGAGGACCTGGGGGCCACGTCCTCCTGCCGCGGGTGCCGCGGTGGCTTTAACTACTTCAGCCGCAAACACCACTGCCACCTGGTACTGCCAACCCGATCACACATTGTACCAATGTTGCTGTGTATAGTGTGGGCTGGTCATGTGCGCCTCGTGCCTCGCCGACGTCGAGATCGATAAGGAAGACACGCGCCGGTCAAGCATGTACGGCTTTCGCGCCACCGCACTCTCGACGATGCGATCGCAAGGCATGCCCGGGCAGCACCTCCAGGCGAGGCTCTGCGTTGACTGCTGCGCGCAGTATGTTCAGCAGCACAACTTTGTGGAGGTTGCCAAATGCGTGACGCTCAAGGCGAGCTACACCGTAGCCGACACCAAGCCCGCCTACGACGGCCGGGCTGACACGTTCGACTCGACAGTTTCCATGCCCCGTTGCTCCTCCGTGCGCTACTCGCTTGGCAGTGAAGAGGAACGCCGGCTTAACGCGCTCCGGACACTGCAAGTGCTCGACTCGGAGCCGGAGCAAGTGCTCGACGTCATGAGCGCCATTGCCGGTGCCACATACGACTGCCCGATGGCCGGCATCAGCTTCATCGACGACGACCGCGAGTGGTTCAAGTCGGCCGTAGGTTTTCCCGGGTGGGACCTCCCGCGGCGGCAGTCGCTTGCCGCCCAAACCGTACGCTGGAAGCAGCCTGTCGCCTTCTGCTCCAAAGCTGCGATCCAAAAGCGCTTTCGTGCGCACCCGTGGCTCAAGGGGCCGCTGCACGTCCAGTTCTACGCAGCCGCGCCGCTCACTACGGCTGCTGGCCACGTCGTCGGCGCTGTCTTCGTCATGGACACGCGACCGCGGCGCGCCTTCGACGCTGCAGGACTGCTGGAGCTCGCGGCATCGGTCCTCGCACGCCTTGAGGCCGTCGATGACGAGCTCACGGAGCTCAACTCGTCTGTGATGATGCAGAGCGTGCTGAGCGTCATATCGTCGGCGCGGTCGCAGCTGAGCAGCGTGCGGTCCGTCGCCAGCACGGTCGAAGTGCCCGAGAACGAACTGCACCGGTCCAGCGACGACGGCGACCGGCAGCGGCGAGGGCCCGAGGCCGAGATGGAGCGGATGCTGGCGGCGCTGCTCGCGAGCCAGGCGCAGACGCAGGCCATTCTCGACGACCATCGCACCACGTACCTCTCCCACGTCGCATAGCCGCGCCAACTATTTATGCGTCCGTTGTACGTAATGCCACTCATCTCGTTGTGTTGTACTTCCGAGGCTTGACGCCATGCGCTGCAGTGGGCTGCGTCGGGCGCTGGAGGATATACGCGGCTACTGTCAGCGCGGATCTGCAGCCCGCTCGAGTGGCTTTGGTGCACCGACCGATAGCGAACGTGGACATCGAGCCTTGAACTGCAGGCGGCTGTTGTAATGGCCGTGGACGCTCGAAGGGTTAGGGTGGGCCGTCAACCAGGTGGCGCAGCGAGTGGCTGAGCACCCGTTGTCGATAGCGATGTTCACCCATGACTCCGGGCATTCGGGCGTCGAGAATGCTGCGTACTTCTACTGCAGGCGACAGTGTGCTGTGTTTCTAAGACGGAGGTCGTGACTAGCAATACCTCTCGTCAGCTGCAGTTCCAGGAGCCGACTGGAGCTACTCTTTGAGTTCCAAGCTGATGCACAACAGGTGGCGCACAACTGAGGCGGCCATTAGTCAATGAGAAGATGCCGTTGCCGCTCGCCTTTGCTTTCGAGCGGCCCTAAGCACGGCGCGCTGCTGTCGTACCCTACCCCCACAATTGGTCATCGGCGACTAGAGTTCCAAGTCGGACTCCAGGAAGCGCCAAGCAATGGAGTCCGGAGCCTGCACAACATTGTTCACTCAGTAGGCGGCCAAACGTCAGTTGGCGAGTGCTCGCCCCATTCGTATCGGGAGCCGTAGCAGACACTGTACTAGGTGAGGCCACTGTAGCGGTCGTGCCAAGCTGCACTCCTTCCTGTGCATCCTCCTCGACGCCACTGGGAAGAGTATTTGCAGGACATAACGAACACGAGCTAGTTGAGGGCGTCGAACGTTTGCACTTGGCGACGCTTGGCGAGCGGCGGCTTGATGGCCGCCTTCTTGTCGGAGCCGTAGACCCCTCGGAGGTCCCCGACAAGCCCCGACATGCCCTTGGTTTCGTACGGAAAGTAGAGCGTCTTTTTGTCCAGCTCCGTGGCCATGCGCTGCAGCATCTCCATGTAGCGCTGCGAGATGACGTACTCGGTTTGCGACGCGCCGTCGGCCGCAAACGCCGACGCAATGAGCTCAAGGGACTTGGACTCGGCCCGCGCGAGCTCGACCTTGGCGCCGGCTTGACCCTCCGAGCTACAAAAGTCACTGCTCAGCACCGGCACCATCGCTGGCTTTGTCCGTACGTCTTGCGAGTGGCTTCCTGCTCGGCGACACCGGGTTGTACTTCTGGAGCTTGGTGCCCTCCGAGATGAGGCGCATCGCCGCCTTTTTGCCCTACGTCGACGGTTACTAAGCTCCAGGGAAGATGCGAATGCCATGCCTCGGCGATGATGAACTCGGCGCGGCGTGTGCGCTCGGCGATCATTTGGCGTTTCATGGCGTCGGCGATGGTGGTGCCGGCCTTGGGAAGCATGTCCAGCACTTCCATGCGCTCGACAACGAGGCCCCATTGCGCAAAGCGCTCGCCAAAGCTCTTTTGGATGTGGGTGTTGATGACGTTCTGCGATGCGAGCGCTTCTGTAAAAGTCATGTTGCCGAAGACCTCCTTGAGCTGCGTCTGCGCCACGTTGGCGATCGCTGTGTTAAGGTCGTCGACCTCGTACACGGCCTGGTGCATGGTTATGGCAAGTGTCCGAAGGTAGGACGGCATACCTTCTTGATGTCGACAATGCGGAAGAACATGATTGAGTTGATGTCGAGGAGAATCGTGTCGCGTGTATACACCTGCCCCGCTTGTGGGTTGATGGCTAGTCATGACTTACGCACCTCCTGGCTTGGGAAGCTGAAAATGCTCTCGCGCAAGTCGATGCGGTAGTGCTGGGTGCTATGTCATTGTGTGAGCCGCCTGCAACATAAGATTTATTGAGGACGCACTCGCGGGACTCCATGCGTCCGTTCGACTTGACAACACGCTTCCACGAGAAACTCCGCGGCGAGTCGATAAACGGAATCTACGCACAATGTGGCTTCGGCAGCAGAGGCGAGGCCACGTACAGTGAAATGAATGCCCGAGTCGAGGACCTTCTGGACACGGCCAAAGCGTTCGATGACGATGCCTGCTCAGGATGAGCGTCCGCAAGACCAAGACCTCCATACCTTCGGCTTGCTGCACGACGTAGATGGACTTGCTGAGGAGAAGGAGGATGATGAGGACGACGGCGACGGGCACGGCGATGGACACCGCGATGGCCACGGCGTCTGACATGCTGGAAAATGTCAAATACCCGAGGGCAGCTCACGACATCAAGTATCAGGTTTGGGAGGGACTCCGCGTTTTTCTCAAGTGCGTAGGACACAGCCAGTGTCCACGCTCGTCTTTCTCGGCGCCACCGTCTGCCAGGCGTCACGAGCCATGGCCAAGGCCAGCTTCGCCCATGGCACGGCAGCTTCGACACAAAGGCGTGCTGAGAGGGCACGGTGAGCTTGCGGTTGCGTAGTCCCAGGCTTCGCTACGCGTGAGCTGCTCATGTGTGGGTCGGGGTAGTGATGTTCATGAGGCTTGATGCTTTGGCGCAATGAACATCTTGACTGCGACGCTCCAACTGCATGACGATGACCATTCGCGGGGCTAAAATAGATAACTATCCTTGGGTTGGTTTCAGTCCACAGTGCCTGGTGGATCAACCACCCCGCGGCATGCACACAATCGCCGTCGTTCCTGCGGGGGAAGTGACGCGGTCCGAATCGAGGTGGTCTTGGTATGACGTTGCAGGGATCTTCTACGTCATCGCCTCGGTGGCCATGAGCTTCGTGTGCGTGAGCCTTGCAGAGCCATACCTCCAGAGCGACTCCTTCTGGCCCGATTTCACCCCTCGCAATGTGTCCGCCGTGCTCTCGTACGCGTTTAACGTCCAGCTCACATTCACCAACGTATGGAACGAGTTGCTGCTGCCGTCGCTGGTGCTCACACCCCTCGACATGCTTGGCGTGAACTCTGCGTACCCGCGAAAGCTCATGTACGAGGAACTCTCGACGGTTGCGACGGCGATTCCCGCACTGCGCCGTCTCGACACGACCAACGTCGCGTTCTTGAGTACGCAGTACTGTTGGGCAGACTTGGACCATCGCTGGGCCATGGCCCACACGGCGGTCCGCCAGCGGCGGTGCGAGACCGACTACGCTACCAACGGCGCCGTGTACCTCGAAGCCATCTTGCGCAACATCAACATCTCCGCGTGGCTGACGCTCTCCGGCGCCGCCTTCTACGAGCACGTGGCGAACCCGATCGGTGCGACGCCGGGCGGTGCCGCGTGGGTCGATGCCATTGCCGGACATGAGATGATCGCCGTGACCGACGAGATCGCGCTGTGGACCGCGCATGGCCTCTCGTACTGTCGCCTGTCGTACTCGAATCGGTTCCAAATTGGCGTCGAAGAAACCATTTCCCTTGGAAACTCGTTCATCACGTCTGTGAGTGCAATCGCGATCAAGTCCATCTCGGCGGCCGATCGCACCGCGCTGGTCACGTCCTACTACGCCAGTACAGTGCTGCAGTACGACTTCATGGCCGTTGGCGCCAACGAAAGCCTTGTGCGCAACACGCCGTCCTTTTTTGGCACCGTTGACGCAACGCAGATCGAAACTTTTGCCGTCGGCCTGCCCTTGAGCCTTCTCTACAGCGTCGCACACAACGAGATCGGGCCTCTCGGCAGCATCGACCTCTACTGGGTGTCGCCGCCGCCACTGTTGGTCGCCGGCATCCAGGCTTTTCGCTCTGCTGTTCTGTCCGTCGTGCAAGCCAACCCAGCGATGGCCCGTGCGTTCGCACCTATCAGCCACCTCGCGTTGACGCCGGTGCCACCCCAGTGGCGCAACGACAGCCTGGTCTTCTACGGCGGCAACCCATTCTGCGGCTACGGCTTGCCGCTCCCCTTCGTGCAGCAGTCGTGGGGATTTGGAGATGTGTGTGCTGCCCAGACACAGTTTACAACTGAGCTCCACGGCTTCAACGGCCTCTTCGCCTACGCCATGCTGGGTGATGAGGCTGTGGGCTCAGCTTGCGCGCTGACCCGCGAAAAGGCCAGCTGCGCCGCCTACGTAACCGCGTTGCGAGCGAGTTACGCGTGGCTTCCGGCCTCGGTCAATGTGTCTATTGACGCAACCACGGCGACGGTCGTGCGACGCCTCGCCTTCATGCAGTACATCGGGTCCGCCGCCAATGCCTCGGACGTGACTTTGCAGCAACAGAAGCTCGTGGAAGGCGCGTTTGCATTCTTTGGGTGGGCGGCCGTGTACGACTGGGTGCTCAACCAGCGGGGCGTCGTGTCTTTTCAAGGCGATGTACAAACGCTCGACTTGGTGTCGTACTACTACATACCACTTGCGATCGA
This sequence comes from Achlya hypogyna, assembly GCA_002081595.1. Taxonomy (NCBI): domain Eukaryota; phylum Oomycota; class Saprolegniomycetes; order Saprolegniales; family Achlyaceae; genus Achlya; species Achlya hypogyna. The sequence continues at coordinate 37,769 of JNBR01000396.1, forward strand.
CTCGTCCGCGCCGCTCGTCGAAAGCTGGGCGCAGTACCTTCGCTACTGCATGTACCTAACGAGTGCGATTTTGCTGCTTGTTGGCACCGTTGCCATCGGTATCTTCTTCGCATTTGGCCTTCCCACGGGTGCCCACTGGTTCGTGTTCAACCGCATAACGAGCAGCGTGTGGCTTAACCGTGGCCTCTTGCTTCTGCGCAGTCTTGTAGCAACGATCTGCCTTTCGACGGCGCCGACGGTGCCCACGACGACAGCCTACGGCTGGACGCACTTTGCCACGGAGCACCGGTCGCTCCTGGCCTCTGTGATCCTCGCCGGCGAGACCACTTGGACCACGTACGTCGTGGCCGAGGTGCTGCACCCCGTTACCGGCGCGCTCACGCGACGGAGCGCGCCATGGAGCGCCGCCCTCTCGTGGCTACTCGTAGCGGCTCTCGACGTCTTTGGCGCGATCCCCGCCGAGGCCTCCGTGCAGCGCTCGTGCTACGCGGTGAACATGGACTATATGATCTACTGCAACAGTGGCCATGCGTCAATTCGGTCGTTTGCGTGGATGGCTTTCGTCGGTGTGATTAACGTCGGCAGCGTCGTGCTCACACTGGCTGTCGTGAGAGCGTTGCGCAAGCCCGGGCCGGTCGTGGCGGTGATCCCAAACCTGCTCTTGCCGCCAGCCGCCGTGGCCTTCTATCGCTACCCACACAAGGCGTCTGGCGCTGGCCTCTGGTTCGACCCTGTGACCCTCGCGTTTTGTGGCATCGTGCAGTGGCGCGGTCGCCTCTTCGACACAAAATTGTGGCTGCCAGTGCGGAAGAGCGACGTCCGTGCGCAGCTTGCCATGGTGTGGCTCCCGCACTGCATCGCGCAGTCGGCCAAGGCACCCGTATCGCAGCGCCGGGGCACCATCACCTGGCAGCGCCTCATCCACCGCAAGTTCCATGCCATCACCCTCGGCGCAGGCTTCGCCTACCTGTTGGCATCTCTTAGCGGCAACATCGTCTACCTAAGTGTTGTGCAGCAGTACCTCGCCAACGACTACGGCTGGGCTGGCTACAACTCGACGGGCGTTCGGGCCTTTCTTGCAAACGTCTTCAACGCGCAGCTGCTATGTACGCGTCATGTGGCTTTGGCTCTTGAAAGCGCCGCGTTGAGCGACTGGAAGCAACGCTACAATGGCTCAGAGACCACCATCGTCTGGTCCGCTACCATGGCTCGGCGTCAACTCTACGACACGTCCGTGTCGCTGCCCGAGATCGTTCAAGGCCTGCGAGATATGAACCCGTGCGCGTTGCCGTGGATGTTTACACAGTATTGCTGGCTTGACTTCGGCCAGATGTGGGCTATGGCGTCGACCGCGTCGCGCCAGTCGCGGTGCCAAGCTCGCGCCAGCAACGCGGCGCTGTATCTCGAGAGCGGCTTGCGCAACCTGAACAGTTGGCCGGCGTGGGAGGCCTGCTGGGGCAGCGCCTTCGAGATTGGTTTTAGCCGCGAGCTTCGGACGACCGCGGCCGGGCTTGCGTGGCTCCAGGCAGTTGCCGACAATGCCAACGACGTGGCAGCCGAAGTGCTTTACTGGCGGAAAAGCAACCTCACCCACTTTGTCCTGCAGTGGCAAAACTTCAAAACCGTCGGGATCATGGACTCGATCTCAATCTTCACTGCTCTTGGTATGAAGTACCCTGTGGTGCTTAGTGCGCTGCCAGGGGCCATGCATTTGCAACAGCAGACGTCCATGAAGATGTATTGGTCCTTTGCCAGTGACCTATGGGCGGTGACGGCGAATGGCTCGGGCATCGGTGGCTGTCGGCTCCTCTCCAACAGCCCTACCTTCGCGTTTTCCAACGCAACACCCGAGTCACTCTTAATCACGAATCTCACGCTGGCATCACCGCTCACGAGTGGCTTCACCGCTCTGCGCAGCGCTGTAGGACCGTTTAACGCTATCGACATGGTCTACTTGCCCCCGCCGCGAGCTCTGATCGATCTCTACCAGGCGTTTATGGCGGCCATTTCGACGCTGGTCTTTGCAAATGCGACGGTGCAGACGGCGTTTATCTCCCTTCCGGTGGCAGCTACGATGGGCGGGCTGCCCGCTGCCATCGCCAACGCGTCAAGCGCCGGCAACGACTTGCTCTGCGGCAACGACGTGCCGCCGTCCGCGCTTAAGTCGAGCCAGGGATACACCACGTTCTTTGGCATGAACAGTATGTGTCACTCTTTCTACAACGAGTACATGTTTCCAAGCGCACCGCAAGTGCTCTTCGGGATACTTCTAGCGGAACCTCAGGACGTCGACGCGCTTTGTGCGCTTGACGTGTACGCGACGGCGTCGTGCGCCGCCAACTATAAGGTCATGCGAGCTTTCGTCACCACGTATCGCGCTGTCCTGCCAGATACCACGCTAACTGTTGCAGCGCTCACCGCCGCGGACGTTCTGCCGCGGATAGCTTTCTATCTCCACTCGGGCTCGGGTACCTCGCTCTTTACAACGCCTCTGCTGGATGCTGCAGATCGCGTCTGGAACTACTATGGCTGGTGCTACTACTTCGCTTGGGCCGCGGGGCTCCGGGACGTGGTGGCGTTCTCGGGGGACGCGGGCTCCCTGGCGGTGATAACGGCCCGCACGCGCCCACTCGAAATGGCCCCGGATGCGGGCGAGATTCCACAGTCGTTGGCGTACCTCTTTCAGGCCGTCGTACAGTACATCACGTCAGTGCTGATTGCGGTCGCGGCATTGGTTGCGATCAGCGCATTGAGCCAGCGCGGCCACGTCGAGGGGCTCAACCTCTTTGAGCTCAACCGGATCGTGGGCCACGTATGGATCGGCCGCCTCTTCCTCACGGTGCGCTCCGTTACCGCCATGTGGCTGCTCAACACGAGCACCCTGCAGCTCGCGCAGGTCGGCGTCGGCACGCGCTTCATTGCGCCGCGTCTCGCGTGGTATAAAACCATCCTCGCAGGCGCCGAAAGCACTTGGCTCGTTTACGTGCTCAACGATCTCTTCAGCGCGCTCGCGGGCCCTTACACTTCGTACTACGCCGTCAAGAGCGCCCTGGGTGCCTGGATCGCGGTAGCCTCCTGGACAGCGGCCGCGCCGCAGGCCTACGCCGCCGCTATCGACCGCTCGTGCAGCTACACTGACATGGATCTTGGGTTGACCTGCCACAGCGGCTTCGTCGCGATCGGCGACGCCTCCCGCGTCGTCGTCGCCGTGCTCGTCTGTGTCGGCGCAGTGCTTAGTTGCTACGTCCTCGAGCGCGTGAATCGGCCCAATTTACCGGCACTTGCCATCCCCACTCAGCTCCTCAACGCGCAGAGTCTGTACATGCTCGATCTCACGGACTGGGTGTACAATGGCGAGTATTTTTTGGACAAGACGTCGGCGCTCATGGCCGGCATCTTGGCCGTTGAGGTCCATCGCCGCCTGTACGTGCTTGACGTCAAGTCGTGGCGCTGCTTCTCGATTGCTGCCTTCGAGCTCGATCGCCGACTTACGTCCAACGGGGCACACGAGCGCCTCAGCTGGGCCATCCCGTTAAGTCGAATATGAAGTGCTATTCTCACGGAGACTGCGCCCAGTTTAATTCATTTGCAGTGGTATTAGGTCCGGCGCAATGTTGGATCTTTGGGGATCGACACTCTTTCGGCTTTAGGTGTCTGTACTAAGCTGGAGGACATCCCCGGCATTTGATAGCGTTCGGTCTGCGATGTAGCTGAATATGTGCCTCTCTTCATTCGGTGGCGTTCGAGTCCACAGGTCCACAGGTAGCTATTGTCTCGTGCTGTACACCGACGCGTTTCCATCGTGTTGGCGTGGAGGTGGGGCTGAGGCGACCATCCATTTGTCGCATCTGCAACGTACAACCGGCGCTAATGCGAGCCTTCAGTAGCTGTGTCATCGAGGGTCTTCCAAGCGATGCATCCTACAAAGATCGCAACACGTCGTGCCGCGATGTCGTTTTACCACGTCACGTAACGAGATCGATCGACGCGGCACCAACGGATGCATGCCACGACGCTAACTTTTGTTTCGAAGACACAACCGCGGCCCTGGTAGCAGGCATGAAAGGTGGCTCGCGAGAACTGTGAAGCGGCTCAGACTTCTCCAACCGTGAGTCGAGAGCTACATTGCATCAACTCACTCGACGTTTGGGCCAGTGAGACCTATTCCAACGTCAGCACTGGTAGCGCCACCAGGCGTTTGGACCGGCGCAGAGAAGTTTTCCGTGGTGTACGATCTTGAGACGACCCCTCGCATGGGCTGATGCCCCATCGAGTGCATCATTTCCGAGCATTTGGAGCGTTCTCAAGAAACGACAGGCTGACAACGCCGACATACTGAACCAAAGCTGCTTCGGCCGCGGCGAAGGCGTTCGCTAATCACCATGTACCAGATCTGGTTTAACGTGTCGGCGTAGGCGGTTTGTAGGGTGACGACTGCGCCCCGAATGCTCAGGAATGATGAACTCGATGTGGGCGGTTTCGTCCTCGCTTGGAGGGCGCGAAGGACCGACAACGGTGTTGTCATCGCAGGCGCAGTTTTCGCTGGTGTGGCCATGCACTTCCGAGGGGCCGCGACCTCGGACGCTTGCCTGATAGTCGACGGCGTCTTTTTCTCAGGCTTTCAAGAAGCCCTGGTCAGCGGAGATGAGGCGGTAGCTGGCGCCTGTGTCATTGGTGCGAAGAGACGCTGAGCAACCCGATACAATAGCAGTCGATGACGTCTTTGCTGCGGGCGGAGTCACGAGCTTCCAAATGGTCTTGATTGCTGTTGGCGAAGCAGCTTTCTTCGATGTCGAGGAAGCAGTCGGCTTCATGGGATTCGGCACGGCCATCGTCGTTGAAGTGTGATGGCAAGCGTTTGTGTTCGCCAAACCCTACAACATCGTTTAAACCAATTTATCCCTTGACAATACGCAAAGAGCTTCTACAGAAGCACCCGTATTTGCCGCAGGTACTGAGTGGGGCAGCCAGCATTGACAGGAGACACACCATTGACAGGAGCCCACGTCACACATGGGAGAACATGCCATTGACATTGACAGGAAGGCTCGCCGTTGACAAGAAGGTACGTCATTGACTGTAGGACATGCCATGGGCAAAGCCAATACTCGTAATCAATCACATCCGGTTTGACTTCGACTGCAAGAGGCGGCCGCTCCAGCCTCGTTAGCCATGTGAAGTCATACGAGGGACGCCAAAGGCTGCCTTGTTCAACGACCCATGCCGAGCCAAACGCCTCGCACACTCCACCTACACGCCTGCTACTTTATCGGCCGATGGCCATAGCAAATCCACTCGGCGCGCTCGAGTACAACACCGTACCGCTCAAAGCGACAACCCACCGCTTCAAAGTCGATCTCACTGTGAACGCACATGTAAGTCATGCCGGTGCGCCCGCAGTTGCTGAGGCAGCGTCTCTGCCCGCGGGCACGCGAATATCCACCGTGTCGTTTGCATCGCAAAGGAGTTCAGCAATGGAACATAATGTCTACAAACGTGGTTACTTTGGAGAGATATCGTAGTCCTGTTTCAATTTCTGCCAAAGATTCGCACACCACTTTAGAAAGGCACCCGGTGTGACGCAGTCCCTTGGTGACCCATGCAAACAAACGAATAGGGTGGTCCAGGTCTACCTGCAACGGCCCGTCCTAGTTCGATTCCGAGGCAGCTTTTCATAGTAACTGCTGCTGCCTTTCACACGAAACCGAGATGGCGCCGGTGCCCACGACGACCATCCTGTGGTATGTGAGTACGCCGCCTGTGAACGCGTCGGCGGCAACTGCGTCGCCCTCAACGACCACGGACTCCGGACCGACAGTTGCGCTCGTCGTGATCTGTTGCGTGGTGCTGCCCATCGTTGCTCTCGTCCTCGCCAAAGCTACATATGTCGTGCAGCAGGCCGAAGGTACGCAGCCTTCGGGGCCGTTCTTCACACGCTTCGCAGCCATCGTCATCGAACGTTTTGGTCGCGTCCAGAAGGTTCTTGACTCGGGCATTCACTTCATCGTACGCACTGCCATGTCTGCAGCATTGGACGTGGATTAGATCCCATTCATCGACTCACCGCGGAGCTTCTCGTGGAAGCGCGTCGTCAAGGCGAACGGGCGCATGGAATCTCGCGAGTATATCATCCATACGTTGTAGCGCCAGCTCATGACCCTGTCGTAGCACCCAACACTACCGCATCGACTTGCGCGAGAGCATTTTCAGCTTCCCAAGCCAGGAGGTGCTTCTGATCTCTTACAGCGTCGACCTACGAGCGCGCAGGTGTACACACGGGACACGATTCTCCTTGACATCAACTCGATCATGTTCTTCCGCATCGTCGACATTAAGAAGGTGCGTCGTTTGCGGTTCATTTCCGCAAAAACTTTCAACGCTAGGCCATCTATGAAGTCGACGATCTAAACAGCGCAATCGCCAACGTGGCGCAGACGCAGCTCAAAGAGGTCTTCGGCAACATGACTTTTACGGAGGCGCTCGCATCGCAGAACGTCATCAACACCCACATCCAAAAGAGCTTTGGCGATCGGTTTGCCCAGTGGGGCCTCGTCGTCGAGCGCATGGAGGTCGTGGATCTGCTGCCCAAGGCTGGCACCACCATCGCCGACGCCATGAAGCGTCAAATGATCGCCGAGCGCACCCGCCGCGCCGAGTTCATCGCGGCTGAAGTCACGTCCAACCCTCACGGTTGATGCTCACCGTGTTTATGTAGGGCAAGAAAGCGGCTATGCGTCTTATCTCCGAAGGTACCAAGCTCCAGAAGTACAACCTTGGTGTCGCCGAGCAGGAGGCAACGAGAAAACTGTACGGACGATCGTGCGCAGGAAACGATTGACGTAAGGTGCAGCTCGGAGGGCGAAGCCGGCGCCAAGGTCGAGCTCGCGCGGGCCGAGTCGAAGTCGCTCGAGCTCATTGCGTCGGCGTTTGCCGCCGACGGCGCGTCGCAAACCGAATACGTTATCTCGCAGCGTTACATGGAGATGCTGCAGCGCATGGCCGCGGCGCTCGACAGGAAGACCCTCTTCTTCCCCTACGAGACCAAGGGATTGTCGGGGCTTGTCGGTGACCTCCGAGGCGTCTACGGCTACCGGCAAAAGGTTTGGCGCCCTGGGCTACCCTGTGTCACCGCCTTCGATAGACATCAGCCAAAGCAGCTACTAGAGGCCGCAAGGTGCTGGCCTTTGACGAACTGAACTAAATGTTGCTTCCAAAAGCCTTAAACATGTCGTATTCTATATGCATTCGCGGGACTTCCGTCAACGCTGCAGGAGGTTTGTCGAGGTGCGACTAGCGATGATCTGGGTAGTGGGAAAATATCCCGATGCGTAAATATCACGGGTGCAAGTCACCAATGGTCGCATCGGCGGGTCAGTCGAGTTGCAGAACGTCGAATTGAATGCGCCGATCGTGGAGAGCGCACCACCGAAGTCGCCGGTGTCGGTGGGGAACGAACTCACGAACGAGTTATCGACGTACAGCTCCCAGAGGTTGGGGAGGCCGAACACCGCGTCTGGTACCGCCGTCAGCGGATTGCTCGACAGCTGCAGGTAGTTGAGACTCGGCAGCGACAGGTTGGCGGGAATTTCGGCGATGTTGTTGCCCATAAGCGACAGCTCGTTCAAGCCTTGGTGGTCCGCGAGTTGCCACGGAAACTCCTGCAGCTGCGCGTGCTCGACGTAGAGCACCGTGAGCGTCTGCAGCAACGGGGCGTCGAGGTTGATGCTCGAGAGGTTCGTCTCGGAGATCTCGAGGTCGATAAAGGTCGTGGGCGCGTTGTGGAAGAGCCCGAGGGGCAGGTCGCTCATGTTGGTGCGCACAAGGATGGCGTAAGAGAAGCGGGAGAAGGCAGTGATGCTGGCGTCTTCGCCCCACCGCGCGATCGTCGAGTTGTAGATCTCGAGACCCACGAGGTTTGTGAAACGCGACAGCGCCGGCGGCATCACGAGGCGAGGGCAGTGCGACACGATGAGAAACACTAGCGACCGCGTTTCAATGCCGCCGTCTTCGGGCAGTAGCAGCGAGCCGTTTGCGTCGCAGGTGGTCTCCAGGACCGTGCACGCGCACTTGCCTGTGAGCCACGGAAACGTTTGCGCGAGGCAGCCGCGTTCGCAGGACGGTTGCTTCAGCGATGCACAGCTCAGAGCGAGCACCGCAATGGCCCAAAGGATGCTGGTGGCGTACCCAAGGACAGCCAAATCAGTGAAGCAGCGCGGCAGTGGCCCCTGGCGCGATTGCGCGCGCGTCAAGACGGGCCTGCGGTGGAGGATGAATGTGTTGACGAAGTCGGAGAGTGCAAAAAGGAGGAAGGCATGGGTGACAGCGACAACAAAGACGTCGAGCGCCGACGTAACGAGCACACTCTGCACGACTGAGACACCGATGGGATAGAACGTATCTTCGTACTGGATTTTGCTTGCGTCTTTGCGTGTGAAGAAGTTTAAGTACGGCCGTAGAATCCACGACGGCAGGGCCACGTTGGCGACGAAGTTGAGCATCACAGCGGCCGCGATTGTGTACTTGCGCCGCGTCGTCGGGGAGCTGCTTCTTGCAAACTGCCAAAGCACCGGCACGACAACCCCGTAGATGAAGAGAAGCACAGAGAAAGCATTGTTGATGAGGCTTACGCCCACGAGCACGCTCGTGCTGTACGCGCGGTACGTCTGCGACGTGGCCACCACGGCATGCTTGATCGCGAGCTTTACTTCGTAGTACGGCCCGTTGACGCCAAAGAGGCGCACCCAGCGCCAGAGTGACCGCCTTAACCGCGATCCACAGGACGAAGCACGAAGTCGGGGGCCGGTGGTCACGGGCCGCCGGGCTATCTGGTACAGCATGCGAAGAAGTGCCAAGCCATGCAGCCCCACGATGAGGAACCAAACGGCAACGGCAACGTTAGCCGGTTCATAGAGACGGAGTACTTTGATGTAGTTGTACCCACCGCTGACGTGCTGCAGATAATAGTGCGCGTACGCCATCATGAGTGCATACGCCACTGAGAGCAAGTGCATGATGCCGACGGCGATCAAGAGCGCCGCATGGCTTTCCGAAGTCGCTGCGTAGTCGGGTTTGTTGGAGGGAGACACCACTGCCTTGCCATCCATGCTGTACGAGCTATGTCCCATTGAAGTTGCTGCTAAAGATACAACTGCGCCCAACTGCCAACGACTGTGCCACAGCACTTGCCAAGTCATGAAACGTGAAACGGGGGGCAGCCAGCATTGAGCTGTCTTTCTGATGCACCTCGTTTGCCTAGGCCAAAGGGCGTCTTGGCGTATGCAAGCCAGTCGACCTATACGCATTCAAACTTGATACCAAGTTGATTGAACACGAAATACGCGCATGCACGGGGCCGACAACAAAGTACGATGTGTCATGGGAGGAATTCCTCGTGACAACAGCAGCCCACCAGGGAATGACTCGGTCGTTCATTGCTCCCAGTGCTTTGTCATGACACTTCAATGCTAGCAGAGGCAAAGATGCCCCATGGTTGACTTGGGGAGTTGTGGCACTGGTATTGGAGGCAAATCGTGAGCAAACCCAACTCCATTCATGTTGTATCGGCTCAAACACGAAGTCAACGAAGTCAATGCTTTTGACCATGTACCATCAGGCCACTGACTTGCAACCTTTGAGTTGAGAACCCGGTGGTGGAACTAGGCTGTATCGCTTAATATGGTGGCTGCAATGCGGGCGAACTCGAGAAGCGCACCGAGGTTACAGCGCTGACGCGGAAGAGTGTCAGCTACAACGATGGTGCCGATGACTGCGGCAGCGACGATGACGGGCACGCTGGCGTAGAACTGGAGATGTGGAGGCCCAGCGACAAACTGGTGGTCCTTGAAGCCTTCGTTCGACGCGTTCAAGAGTACAATGGGGCATCCCGTTGCGAGCACATCTGAGCATAGTGAGTCCGTGGCAGCCATGCGGTCGATTGCCCAGCCGGTGTGCGCTTGAAAGTGAACGAAGCCGTCAGCTTGAAGCAGCGTCACGACCGCAATCGGAACCTTGTACGCAGTGCGAGCAAGGGTGATGAGGATATCGCAGCGCTCTTCGCGTTGCGTTTCTATTTCATCGTACGCAGCGAGAGCGCTGATACGAGCCGTCGAAGTCGCACCGTCTAGTGCCGGCGGCAGGCGCAAGGTTGCGTTGAACTGGTGCGACGCCTGTGGGTAGTAGTAGGCGTTCGTTTCGGCCGTCGGGCCATACGCGCTGTAAAGGCGAATGCACGTTTCGGTCGCGAGGATCGTAGTGGCCTGGCCGTGGAACGTGTCGACGAAGCAGCATTTGCACACGCGGCTCTCAAGCTTCTGTGCGTAGCTGTAGCGGGGCGGGCAGCGCGAAGGCCGCTCAATCGTAACGCGCTCGAGGCACCCGCCACAGACGACGTCGCCGCACTAGCATCGATGACACCTCCCATCGCACGGAGCATGCGCACCAGGTGGCAATGTTGCCTGTGGCGAAAGTAGTTGAACTCCTTTGCGCACACTTGGCACGAGACGAAGGCGCTTCCGACGGCCCAGTGATCTGTTCGCGCCAAGCGGTCGAGCACGGCGGCATCCACACCCGAGTTGAGTATTCTCACCCTAGCCATGTCACGATCGGCACTGAAGCGGCCGACACGCAAAACTTGCATTGACAGGTTTTACGCTGCGTTTAACGCGCCGAAGGTTGGACGCACTACGAGCGTAATGCGATGACGCGCTATGCGTCAACCCAAGATTAGATTCTGTGGGGCGCCTCCGTCACGGACGGCGTCGTGCTTGCCGTCGCACGCTCGCGAAGCATGCGCTCCAGTGCGCGAGCTAGAGCTTCGAGGTCCGCGGGGTCGAAGGTAGGCCGCGGGCGGGTGTCCGCGACCAAGACCGTGCCGACGACGTGCGCGTCGGCAACGATAGGCGCGCTGGCGAAGAAGCGAATGGCCGCTGGACCGGTCACGAGAGGGTTCTTGCTGAACCGGTCGTCGGCAACCGCATCGAGCACCACGAGAGAAACTCGCTGCGCCAGCGTGTGGCCGCAGAACGCCACTTTGCGCGAGATCTCGCGTTGCTTGAGACCATGCGCTGCTTTGAACCACTGCCGCGTGGCGTCGACAAAAGTCACGCCCGCGATTGGGCATGCGTACGTTGTCGCTGCCAGCGTGCAGATGACTTCAAAGACGTCCTCGGGCGGAGTATCTAGGACCTTTAGCTGCGAAAGCGCTTCTAGGCGTGCGACTTCGTTCGGCACCGTCGGTGGTGGGCACCACGCATACGGCCAGATTCGCTTTTTCTTAGGTGTGGACTCGCGCCGGGGCGAATCGAACGCACTTTTGCGCGTGGGCCGCTGCACTGAGCGGTGATGAGCGCGCGGTTGATAGTGCCGTGGTGGCAATAGAGGCTCCTGTGAAGCCTTCTCGTTCATGACTGGTAGCACAGGAGATGGTGCCGATGGCACCGACGGGAGAAGGGCACTGTTTGCAGTGATCGGCGTGTGATGACTGAAGTACGAGCTTAAGCACAGCCTGCAGACACGTGCTTCCAACGGGCTCCCGGGCTGCTCGATAAGGAGGTATTGCCGACATGGCGCGCAAACGACGTTGCCGCACTACGAGTACCTCTGAGTGGCTCGTTGCAAGCTGTGGTGTACCAAGTAGCAATTGCGTTTCTTCCAGAAGAGCACTACTGATGCTGCGCACACATGACAGCGCTTGCACTTGGTGGGTAGAACCCAGTGGCACCGCGTCGAGAGCTGCGCAGCGAGCGGTGGCGGAAGACTGCTAGCCAAGAGGTAGATTGCGGTTCGCTTTTCGTGGCCCATGCGCCTTTCGGGTCAATGCCGCTGTGACTGCTAGTTGTCATCAACATGTTGCCGACCAGTTTGCGTGTCGTTCTTGAAGATCGCAACGAGGCAACGCGAAAACATCTCGTAGAGGTCTCCATGAGTTAAGAACCATTCAAGAATAATACGAATTTAACGAGTGGAGACAGCTGTGGGAAGTGGCTCGCAAGATCTGTGGTACATTTTAATATTAATATTCCAAAGTGAAAATTGGGCTTTGGGGTTTGTAGCGATGCGCCTGATTCTGTTGTCATATGTAGCGCCTCGTATTTTATCAGTGGTTGGTGAGCTTGAACCCCTTACGGCGCCCGGGCGTAATGGCTCAGCCTGCGCGGCAGCGTGTGCTACGAAGATCATCTCCACAACGCTGGCCTCGTGCCCTCACTCCAATGCATTAGTCCTTGCTGTGTTTACTACAGGTGCAGGACCAAACCGCCTGATCCCGAGCTTGGATAACACATCAGCCTGGTCGCGTCACAGGTCTGCATTCAGGCGCTGGATGCACTTCTCGGCGATACCCCTTGATGGTATCGTACGTTCCATGCGCCATGAAGTAGACTCGCTCGGACAGCGGATCCGCCGCTAGCGTGGCTGCCGCCGGCGTTGAAGGCGACTGCCGTCGATTGTGGTCGTCCCGTCAGTCACATCCGGAACTTGCCAAGGTTCCGTCGTTCACGAATTATAATTGTTCGTTTGCCAACTAGCATACAAAAGCTCATATCAATGTTGTTAGATTTGATAGAATTGAAGCGGGGCTCTGCGAGTTTTTTTAATTGTGGAGTCCCATTCTCGGTTGCTCCGTGGGACGAAGAAGCGGCCCCTCCGTGTACAGCCCGACCTTGACGATGGCCCGCGACTAGTAGGTCCCCGCGACACTGCGATGGAGGTGCGCGCTAGGTGCTTATGACGCCCTCGTAGCGATCACTTGTTCAAATTGGTGCTTATCGGCGACTCGGGTGTTGGCAAGTCGTGCTTGCTCCTTCGTTTTGCCGATGATGCCTTCACGGAGAGCTACATCACGACCATTGGCGTCGATTTCGTACAGGGAGCGCCCCAGGCGTTGTCTAATTTCAGTTGTAGAGATTCCGTACCGTCAAGATCGACAAAAAGACAGTGAAGCTGCAGATCGTGCGCTGCTTTTAAGAGACGCATGCTCACAAGACTTTTTAGTGGGATACTGCTGGTCAAGAACGGTTCCGGACAATCACGAGTGCCTACTACCGTGGCGCTGATGGCATTATTATGGTTTACGACGTCACGAGCCAAGTACAATTTTGCTGCGATGGACTGCTCCATGCAACTCTCGGTGTAGGAGTCGTTCGACCACGTGAACGACTGGCTCAATGAAGTCAACCGGTACGCAAGTGAGGGCACGTGCAAGCTTCTCGTCGGCAACAAGAGCGATATCACCAGTCGAAAAGTTGTGTCGTATGAGACTGCCAAGGCCTTTGCCGACAGCCTTGCGATCCCGTTCTTGGAGACGAGTGCCAAGAACGCCCAGAACGTCGAAGAGGCCTTCCTCACCATGGCCTCGGAACTGATTACTATCCGAGAGCTGGTGGGCACCTCAACCAACCCCCAGGGCACCCAGGTACTTTATCACCTTGTTTTTCCGCCTTCGCATCAACCGATATTTTAGCTTACAAACGATTCCAAGTCGTCGAGCTCAAACGGCTGCGGATGCAATTAAGCATCAGCCGCGTCCATCGCCCCCCCACGCTGCCCCTTGCATCTCCTCGTCCAGCTTTCATTTTGACCTTAATAACCGCTTGAACCTCTTACTGATGTGGTGTATGCTCACTGATGGAACTTTGCAGAAGCGATGACCTTGTGGGAGATGCACCAGGAAGATGGGATGAGCGACAGTGGAACCAGGAGGCCTCCATGTTGCATCCCTTCAACCAACAAGAGCAATATTTAAGTATGCTTGATAAGTTATTTATTTGGTGGTTTCAATTCGGCACGAGAAGCTTTTTGAGGCATCAGATGCCGATATTAATACTGGCCGGCCATTTTATTTGCGGCCATGTCGAACGCCAACACCGAGAAGGACCGGGCACTCCAGTCGATCCGTAGCCGCGCCGACCACCTCCGGCACACGATCACGCAGCTGGAGTCTCGGCTCGCGTGGTATCCGCTGACGCAGTGGCCGTACTTCTTAAGCCAATTCCAGGTCATTTCCAAACAACTCGAAAACATCATGACGCTCAAGGACGACGAGGAGCTCCCCGAGAGTATGCACCACTTCGTGTGTATGCCCCGCATGTCGACGCCCAACCCCGCAGATATTCCTTTGCTGCTTCGGACGCGAGAAGACCCCGAGATGGAGAAGGCGGACGAAGAGCTCCTGGCCTCCGAGCGTGTGAACCCGCTAAAGCGAAAGGCGAGCTGGACGTGGGAGGAGCTTGAAGGGCAAAAACTTGCGCACACAGACATGATCGAGACGCTCGAAAAAGCGTTCAAGGAGAGCTCCGACGTGCTACTCAAGGAGATCCGTGTCGGCAAGTTTCAAGAGAAGGTCAAGCCCGTGAGCACGCAGAGCGCGGTCTACAAGTACATGGAGTCAGGGCAATTCTAACGCCAACAAGGTATTGTATTACGTGGGTTACTTGCTGGCTGCCTGAAGTCCATCGAGCACGGCTTTCATCTCGGCGGCGTGCGTCGTGTTGACCGTCGCTTGCCGCTGGCGCACGCGCTTGTAAATGATGTTCGAGACACGGTCTTGGATGTCCTTGCACCAGCTAGCACTAGCTTGATACGCCACCGCCTCTTCAACCCAGCCCATAAGGTTGGCTTCGCGTCGCTCGTCCGCGGGGTGCGTTGAGAGGAACTCGAGGATGTCGCCGTCCTCGCCCTTGAGCGCCTTCATGCCGCGCCACACCGACGCCGCCTGGACAGCCCGTGTTGAGCTAGCGATTGGACGGGCGAGGTACCTCCGACGGGTCATAGCAGGCGGCGGCCATAAGCATGAGCCCAATGTGGTCGGCCTCGGTCTCATGCATACGGCTGAATGGCAGGTTGCACACGTACTCGAAAAGCGTTGGGATGAAGTTGTTGTCGAGGCCGAAGAGCCCAACGATGATGAGGAGCGGAAGGAAGCTCATCGTCTCGGGGGTATGCCTACAATTGCTCGCACCTCGTTCCACGTGACGCTCGTACTTGGCGACAGCGTGGCCGATCTCATGCCCGACAACAGTCGCGAGCGCATTGTACTTGTTTTTGCAGTGGCCGTCGGCGACAAATTGATCGATCGCGTTCAAGAGCCCAGTGTACACGAAGATGATACCCCCTGTGCATTCCCATGAGCTATGGCGTCAACAGAAGCGCGGTTGCAACCGGAGAAGCAGCATGCGTTCACTTGCGGGTCGTCCACGAGAAAAACCTTCCATTTGTAGTTGGTCTGGAAGATCTTTTCCGCAACAACAACGAGCCGCCTACGACAGTCCAGCATCTCTGATATACGACACGCAACATACGAGGCAACGTCCTTGACCATGCGGTAGCGTGGTCCATCCGTGATGATTGTTGCGCCCTTAATCGCCGCCTCAGCGTGCTCGTTGCCCATGGCCTGCACGAGATCATCGCCCAATCGAGTCAAAGGAGGACTCACAATGATTTCTTCGTTGGAGAAGACGACGACCTGCGTGCGACCGCTGATAGGCACCGTGTGCAAGTTCGTCAAAAACTGGTATGCAGCAGCCACAGAGCCGAGACCGATGAGGCTCCAGCAGCCTGTCATTACCAGCCGCGCATGCAGGGGTGCCTCGACTACCATCCCCAGTTAGCCACCTGAGGTGCAGAAGCATGTACCTTGCGCTTGGTAGAACGTGACATCGCGCGGCTGCACAACGCGCACGGAGTAGTTTCCGTAGGCGCGCCGCTTAGGGACGCGGGCGATTGTCGATCGGACGATGCGCGACAGCATGCAGAGAACTCAAGTGACGTGCTTGATGCACTTGGATTGGCTGCCTCAAACTCGCCTCTAAGTATATGGGCGTTTGTATAGCAGCGTGGAGGAATGATTTACATCATAAATCGTACTTCGAGACACATAATTTGTAGTCAGAAGAGAATAATTCGTAGTTGTGTTTTATATTTTTAGTCGATATTTACCTTTTTGACTAATTTTGACATGACATTCTTCTAGGTTCACGAGCGGTCTCTGGAAAATCAATCTGCGTTGATGGCGTGGATTGCAGCATGCAGTTGCACCCACAGCTAGTACGCACAGTGAACGATATGAGCCGCGTATGGTGAGTTCACCTCCGACGTATCTATATATCCCACCATTGCACCAGGTTACTACTTTACCCAGAGGATAAACTCGAGTTCGCCAGCGATGTTAGGCGTATTGGCCTGTGATAAAGCGTACATCCGAGCCCCCTGTGCCTATCAGTTGTGGGCTACGTAGATACGACAACAACCACAGCGGTGCTATTCCAGTAAAGCTAACTCTTGGCGGCCAGTTTTGCACGTTTTCAGGAACGCGAGTGAAAGCAGCGCTATCTGCGGAAGGCATGGCATGGACGAGGAAGCCAGCGTTGCTGCGACAGCATTTGGCTGCGTCCAGGTTTCATCCATCGAAGGCCCAGCTCAGACAAGCGACAGCGCCGAACGACGGGCATTCACACCGCGCGTGCCGTCCGATGTGTGTCGATGGGCTCCTGCATGGTGCTTGTTTTTGGCATAGAATTTAATGAGGAAGCATACAAATTGCGTGATTGAGTTGGTTTTGAAAAATATTTTGACGGCAGCTGGGAAACGGTTCGTGATTGGATTTAATTTTCATGCGCTGGTACTGCGTGTCGCCGTCCTTGCCGCGGGGCGCGCAGCTGCGCGTGCGAGAGGCGCCGAGCGCGTCCGCGGCGGAGACGTCCCCCATGCGCCTCAGTATCTCTGACGTGATTGCAGTCTGTTCGCCGCCGACGGCTGGGCTTCCATGGCTTTCGGTCATGTGGCAGCAGCAGCAAGGTTTTGTGATGGCCACGACACCGGACGATATGCCTCTCCTCGTACCATGGGAAACCACGGGGATTCTGCAGGTCGTGTTTGCTTACCCCGAAACTACCCTACATCATGCCAAAAGCCGTGAACCCATCGTCCTCGAAGTGGATGCATACTTGGGCGTGATAGCCGAGACGTCCACCGACAATGATAAGCTCCTCGTGATGTATCAGGGCGATCAGTACTTTGTGAGCGCGTCGGATACCGTGGCAATGGCCGAACGCATTGCGGAGAGCATGACCTTCATGATGAACCCGACGCTGCCTGAGAATGCCACCATCGTCGTGCGGCAATGGCCTGACCGCGAAAGTGACCAAGTCGATGTGATCACACACAACCAAGAGGTCTCGGGTACGATCCGATCAGAAGACTGGATCAAGCTCCATGAGCAAGCCTGGGTTATGTGGAAGCTCACACGCCACAACAATCTCCAGCTACTGCAACCGTCGCTCATCGTACAACAACAAATCCACGACATGATGGCCATCAGTGAAGAAGACGACAAAGCTCGCAGCAACGAAGACCCCCCGCTGACCTCCGCAGCCTCAGATCCAATGGTCCCGCCTCTACAAGATGATTGGCCGATCCGTCCTGCCGCCGTTGCTCAGGACGGCCCTTCAGGAGATGAAGACGTCAGGCATATCGAGAAGTCGCAAGCCCTGGTCCCGGATCCTGTTGACTGGGACAACCGACCGATCCAAGGCGCGAAGCCAAGTGTCGACTCCGCTTTTGCAACGGGTGAGCTGCCGCAGCCTCCTGCAGCAAAGGCAGTGTCGGCATGGGATGACCGGCCGATCCGCCCTGCCGATGACAAGGCGATGAATTACGACGACCGGCCTATCAAGCCCGCTCCTTTGTCCCAGGAGGACAAAGCGTCGATGGACGAGGCTGGCGATGCGAACGCAATGGCCGTCGTCGCCGTGCCCGCCTGGGACGACCGACCGATTCGCCCCGCTGATTCAAGCGCGTCAATGGCCTGGGACGACCGACCGATCAAGCCGTCTCGTTCGTCGCTTGGTGCCAGTGACGAAGTCGAATGCATAGCCGATGCCGCAGTGCCGGCCTGTGAAGACCGACCGATTCGCCCCGCCAGTGCTAGCAAGTCGATAGATTGCGACGACCGGCCTATCAAGCCTGCACCTTCGTCGCTGGAAGACGAATCGTCCTTGGAGGCGGCCGACGCCAGCGGAGTAGTCGATCCGAATGTCGATGCCGCAACATCAGAGTGGGATGACCGACCGATCCGCCCCGCTGATAACAAGTCTATGGCATGGGACGACCGGCCTATCAAGCCTGCTCCTTCGTCCGTCGAAGACGAACGGCCAGTCGACGCGATGGGTGCCAGTGTTGATGCAGAAGTTGCAGCTGTCAAGAAGGTGCAATCGTGGGATGAACGCCCCATAAAGGGCGCTGCGTACAAGAACGACGCCTCATCTGAGGAGCAGCCGGAGACGGCATCAAGCGGCGAAATGACGCCAAACCAGAGCCCGACGCAAGCCAGTCGCGCCTTGCCCCTGGAAACCCCACTACATGACGCCCCGGTGCCCGCCGAAGCATCAGAGCCGCCCACCAATGGTAGTGACGGGGCAGCGATGGCCCCCACTGCTGTCCAACCACGAAGCGCATCGGCGGATACCGCCCTAAACGACAGCTCGCCCTGCCGCGAGGCCCGCTCGAGTAGCGCGTGCAGCGACTGGGAACCGGTCGTGTTGCGCCGCCGAAGCTCTTTCGAAGAGGACGCGCCTATCGTGACGAACCAAGTGGCCGCGTTCGAGGAGGCGACTGAGGCCATGGACGACGCACCTCGCTTCGCTTCTCGCTTCGACGAGATGATCGCCGAGCTGAGCGACGTGAACATGATGTGGCTGCTGCAGCTGGACCTACTGGAGGAGCTCTTCCACCACCTCGAGCTGCACGCGCTGTCGCCGGCCGAGAAGAAGCGCACGATGGAGATGCTCGAGGTCAAGGCGAGCCATGTGATCCACGCCAAGGTGCTGCCGTCATTTCTGCGATTCATGCCGTTCGTGGCGACATTCATGGCCTCGGACGGCGCCGTGCTCGGGCCCCACATGGAGCACCTGCTGCCGCCGTTCTTCGCCCTCTTCCAGGTGCCGCCGCCCCGCCGCCGGTGCTCACGTCGTGCATAGGAACGCTCCAAGGCTGCAATCGCGACGCTCGAGGGCCACCTTCGCGGGTGGCTGTGCGTCCTCGATGTCGTCCTCGTGCTCAACAGCCTCGAGACGGCGCTCGTGGATCTCACCATGTCAGAGCTCGGGGTTGCACGTCTTGTGACGTGGTTCGCTCCGCAGATGCCGCACACACGCGGCGTGCCCAAGGCAAGCCCGCGCCTTTGCGACGCGCTCGTGCAGCTCACGACCCATCGCGCGACCAAGGTGCGCCAGGCAGCCACCGACATCCTCGCCAACATCCTTGGCCACCACGACCACGACATGGCCACCCCGACCGTTACCCCCGACGTCGCCGCGGTCACCACCACCGTTGTTGAGGTGCCCACGATCGGGACGCCCGAACCTGCACCTTCAAAGCCGCGGATGCTCGAGCGCAAGCCTAACTTGGACAAGCAGCGCCTCGGGCGGCCGTGGCAGAAGGTACCGGCGGAGGGCGATGACGTCATAGTCGCTGCGCCGCGCAAGCCGTGGCAGCGCCAAGCCAACGCCAACTTTGACGACGTGGAAGTTGCCCTCCCGACCACTGTGCTGCCCGATGCAGTTAACGAGACAGTGCCGGAGCTTGCACCAACTGAAGACGTAAGCCCGCCGCCTTTGTCAGATCCGACGGAACCAGAGTGCCTGGTTAACGGAGCGACGACGGTCGTTGAGGAGAAAGTCGACTCGCCGTCGAAAAAGCGCGAGGTGGCTAAGCCGTGGCTGCGAAGCCGACAGCCCAAGCGCCCAGAGACAGATGAAGTCGAGGCTGCTGCAGTACCGCCCAAGCCGTGGCTGCGACAGCCTCGCGTGAGCGACGACGCCCCTGTCGACGCTGCCGAGAAGGCGACTGAAGCACCGTCCCGCGAAGCACCGTCTACGTCAGGAGAAGAAGCAATGGTGATCGTCGAGGCGAATGGCGAGTCGCAGACGACGGGGTGCGACGTCCCCAAGCCATGGCTGCGCAACAGAAAACCAAAGCGACAAGAAACTGCGGACAACATCACAGTCGCCGCCGCGCCGCTCAAGCCGTGGCAGAGGCAACCGTGCCCGAGAAACGACGCCCCTACAGTCGTTGCTGGCGAAGCAATAGAGACCCCGTCTCTCGAAGCAGACACGCCAAGCGTCGAAGCTGCCTCGATGGCGGGCGAAGCCAGCGCGGCGTCGGAGGCCCTGCTCGCTGACCTCGGCGGCCTTGTGATCGTCGACGACGATGAGGCAGACAGCCCGGCGGCAGGGCCCGTGCTGGGAGTTGAGGGCGGCGCAGCGTTCAAGGAGGAAGAGTCAGCGGACGAAGATGTCAAACAGAGCTGGTTCTTCGTAGACGAACAGGCCGACGAAGTTAGCGACGACCCTAGAGGGCGGCCGGTGCTCGGCGAAAGCGACGGCGAGGGTGACGGCATCCACGCATTGTCATGGGAAGCGTCCCCGCGCGTGACTGTGCCCGTTCTCGGCAACACTGTCTACGACATCCTCGGCAGCCACCCGCTCGAATACTTCTCCCTCGAGCCGCCCTCGGCCGCCGCCGTGCTCTCGCACCGCATCGCCGACGCGCAGGTGTACGACGACGAGACACCCGTGCCAGACGCCGCCACTCTCGAGGAAAAGTGCTCGACGGTCGCTGAGGGCACCGCCCAGATGGCGACGACCACACCGGCGAGGGCTGCTGCCAATTCCATACACGCCACGGATGCTTCGGATATTATCGACACCACCGACATCGCCAGGTCCATCGATGCCACCGATGCCCCTTTCGCTACCAATGCCCCTTTCGCCACCGATGCCCCTTTCACTACTGATGCCATCGACCCCCCCGACGCCACCAATACCACCGACGACGATCCGTACGCTGTGACCTCCGACGCTGACGACCAGTACGTTGCGCAAGACATGACACTCGAGCGTCCCTGGGCCTACGCCGACGACGGCGTTGCGTCAGACAGCGAAGAGGAATCGCCTCGCCGACAGTACATCTCCGTTGTCGTCTCTCCCGCGTCACCCGTTTACGTAGCTTTTTCCGCGGTCGCTTCGCCAGCAACTTCGACGAGATATTTCCCGAAGACGACGAGGCTTTCGAATGTGTCGACGATGGCTCGAGGTAGGCCCCCATATCAGCAATTGTGGCTCTCTGACAGTGGTGCAGTCGCGTGCACAGCCGGAAAAGCAGCGACGTGTCGTGCGGTGAGGTGCACCGGCCCGTCGCAGCGCACGAAGCAGCCGTACCCGAGGGCGACGATGAGGCGAACGAACTCTTCGAGCCCGAAGCCATCGACCGCGGCGCTTTCTTCGACGGCTTTACCGACGCTTTCCCAGGCTCGCTCGACCCCGCGGAGGCGCTGGAGGCCGTGTACATCCCTCTCGGCTGGTGGCTGCAGGACTGCCAAGAGCTGCTTGTCGAGTTCGTCGATCGATCGCGACCCAGGCTCATGTGCGCATAGGCACGACGAGCGCGCGTCGCTCGACAACGCGTTTTGCATGCTCGAAGTGGCCTTCCCTGACGGCGGCGACGACGCTTTCTTTTGGGACGATGCCGACGGCGACGACGTGCGAGTGACACCGTCCGACTGGGCCGCCGTCGTCGCCTGGCGCCGCAGCTGGCAGCAGGCGAAGGCTACGCTCGTGGAGGACCTCGCAGCAGCCATCGCGCGCCTCATTGAGGCCAACGCCGCGCGTGTGGACGACGAGACGGCGTGGGCAACGGCCAACACACCCGTCGAGGCACGCTCCAAGTCGCTCGTGGTGCCCCGGGTCTCCGTTTACGGGCAGCTGCCCAAGCGCCGGTCGGAGACGCTGCCGCGGCCGTCGCTGACCCCGATGCCGTCGGCGCTGCAAATGCCGCCGCGCATCCGCACGTCGTCGTCTGCCAAGCCGCGCTCCGAGGCGCCCGAATCCCCGACGACGTCGCGCCCACCGTCGCCCAAGCCCTTGCCGCAGCCGGCGTCGCCCAAGCCACGGGCAGAGTCACCACGGCGGTCGCTTGCGATGCCCCGGCCGCGGGCGCTGACGTCAACAACGACGGCGCCGAAGAAGCCGCTGACGGCGTCTGCGCTGGCGCCGCCAACACGCTCGTTGCTGCAGCGACCTGCTACGACGACGACACCCTCCCGCGCACGCAGCTCCAGTGCCGCACCACAGATCCCAGCGCCGCGGCCGTCGACGATGGGTCTTCGCCCGCCCAGCTCGTCGCTGCGCACGCCTGCGAGTCGCATGAGTCTCCCCAAACCTGTCACAAGACTGTGAATCAACAATCTGATAGCTGTACACTGCGTGCTCGGCCAGGGCGGCATTTGTGAGCTTTTGGAGGGCGCTCCCTGCGGTGAGTGACTTGAGCCGAGTGTGCTTGGTCGGTGCTCGGCGTGGGACAATTGATGGGATCTGGGCGATGGAATCGACTCAGAAAGAACATGCCATTACGGAGATAGATTAGAAGTACAACGCGCCAGTGCCGTCGAGCAGCCACGGCACGGTGATCATCTCTTCGCGGTTGAGATGATCGATGAGCCCGTAGTAAAACTCGGTGAGCGCGGCAAAATCACCCGTCATGACGCGCTTCTCAAGCACGACGAGGTTGCGGTGGTCGGCTTCGAGCTGGCGGATCTCGGGAATGTACTCTTCGTGGCCTTCCTTGAGGCGCGGGAACCAGGCGTGGTCCTCGATCGAGTGGTGGTGATGCAGGCTGTTGTTCAAGTGGCGGAACTTGGTCTTGTCGACCTCGCGCTTGACCTCACAGTTTCGCATGAGCCGTTCGAAGCCGTTGCGGTAGTATGGATGGATGTCTTGGACGAGGTGCGCCGCCATGCCGCCCCAGCGAGCATGCTGCTTCCATGTGGTCACAATCTCCTTGTGCACCTGCGCCGTCACGGCGCGGCGTTCGGCGACATTCTCGATCTCTCGGAAGGCTGCGAAGCGCTCAAGCACGGGCATCGCGATGAGCTCTTCGATCGTGTGCGCAGACGTCATGGAGGTGGGTCGCGGCTTGGTTGGGAATTTCAGACTGCGCGTGTCAATCGCGGACCCAAAAACAAAAAAATGCGAAAATTGGGGATACAAACTTCAAGTGTCGGACCACGGTACGAGGGAAGACGCGACGCTGACGACAGCCGTCAGCCGGCATTCGGCGCCAAGCGACTGCGGCGCACTGCAGCCCCGGGCGCCGCGCGGGGAAAAGTTCGCCGCAAGGCCCGCAGGACGGGGATCGAATTGCCGTGGACGCTCCAAGTTCGTATTTATGTGCACTCTGCGTCAGACATGACGCGTCGTGTCCCACATCCGTGGGTGCGTATGGACCGATCGCCGTAAGCTATGGTGCTGCCGCTTTTATAGATTGTCGTTCCCATGTGAATCGCGTTCAATGTAGTCTTCTCATAGAACGACCGCTGTGGCGCACCGTGAAGTACTGTACGCACCCCGACGGCACTTTGGGGCCGCTTCTGGTAGTGTACATGGCCATGGCGACGGAGTCAAATCGGCCCGATGCATAGCGCGACCAGAGTGACTGATCGCCCATAAAGCGCCCCGATGCCGTCGTCATTGCGCGTAGCGATGTTTCTGGATATCTGGTAGTGCAACAACCATCGTGCACGAGTCGTCCCGGCCACGGCCTCTACACGTAGCTACGAATATCCGCCATGGCCCCGGCAATAAGTATGTGCCTTCTCTTCCCTAGTTGCTCTGGACCGACGCCGTTGCCATGGGCCGCAGCTCCGATGGTGCGTGGCTCCCAAATGAATTTTCAATGCAGTTCTGACCCTAAAAGATTTATCTGGCCGTTCCATAAGTTTTATACAATTTAATCTCTGTATTAAGAACGCAAAGCAACAGTTTTTTTGGAGGAAACGAACACGGCCGTTCCAAAACACCGTCCGGAGCCCCACGCCACAAACGAAGAATCCGACGATGCGAGTGGCGATCGTCCTCCTCCTGAGCGTGGTCGTGGCCCTGGCGGCCGCGGTGCAGTTCGACGTGAAGCGGCGCACCGAAAAGTGCCTCAGCGACGAGGTCGCCCAAGGCTCGCTTGTGGTCGTGCACTACAACATCCTCGGCAACGTCAAGGGCCGAACCGGTGTCTCTCTCCTCGTGAAAGACCCCTTCGGCAAGTACCTCAAGGAAGACTCGGACATCGATCTCACGAGCGAAGACATTCACAAGTTCTCCTTTAATGCCGAGTCGGCAGGGACGTATTCGACATGCTTCTTCAATTCGAACGAGTTCACGACGCGGGTGTCGCTCGACTTCAAGCACGGCGTCGAGGCGAAGGATTATTCCGACATTGCTAAACGC
The DNA here is from genome assembly GCA_002081595.1 of Achlya hypogyna. Classification (NCBI taxonomy): domain Eukaryota; phylum Oomycota; class Saprolegniomycetes; order Saprolegniales; family Achlyaceae; genus Achlya; species Achlya hypogyna. Next base: position 62,038 of record JNBR01000396.1, read on the forward strand.
GAGCACTTGATGCCCGTCGAGAAAGAGCTGCGTAAGATGGAGGACACTGTAGATGAGATCCACCGCGAGATGCTTTACATGCGCGAGCGCGAGGCCGCCATGCGCAACACGAACGAATCAACCAACTCGCGTGTGCTCTGGTTCAGCTCCTTTTCGATCTTCGTGCTTCTTGCCATGGGTCTCTGGCAGGTCATGTACCTCAAGAAGTTTTTCAAGTCCAAGAAGCTCATTTAAAGCATGGCTCTATGAATACATGGCCACGTGGCCTTGGTAGACTCAGTGCTTTGTCCTCTGTCCTCGGAGACCACCTTGACCGGTCATGGACGTAACCGACGTCGCACTTTTTGAACAGCAGATGCCACCTCCGACGTACTCGTGCCAGGAGCTCTCGACACTTTTCCTCAGCGTTGCCAAGCACGTTGAGGAGCTCAATCGCCACCATTGCTCCGCACAAGGTGTGTCTCTGCCCACGGACGCGCAGATCGCAGCGTGGATGGCGAACCAAGAGCCGTTTGAACCGACCAAGTTCCCAGTCGTGCCTGTGTCGCCCAAGCCCATAAAGGTAGCATTCAGTCGCATGCTAAAGAGAAAACCGCCTCCAGGCGCCGTCCTCGCCAACAGACAAAAGCCCGGTGCACGGCGGTCGACACACGCGCGCCGCGATGCACACCCTCGTGGCCGGGAAGCAGCGCTGTATCCCGTTGCCCGAGCTGGCCACGTCCGCAGGTGGCCTTTCAGCAGCGCTTACTCTCGCGTAGAGTCAAGGCCATGCTTCGCAAGCGCAACATAGAGCTCGCACACGGCAAGCCACGGACGGAAAAGGCGGACGAGGACAGGCCCAAGCCCGTGTCGCGGCGCCGGCGCAAAGCAGTCGTCGCTAATCACCTCAACATGAATAAGGCGAGCGCGGTACGGAGCTGGCGCAGCGATCTAATGCGACCTCGTGGGCAGACAGCGGGCAAACAAGCTCTCATATCCGAGCTCATCCACGCCACGTCCTTCACCATGGAAGACATCTTTCAAATGAGCTGCCAGTTCAAGGTCGCGCGCTTTCTGATGCGTCGGATGCTCAGGCGCGCAGGAACTAGCGATGGCCAACGGCACGATCACCAGCGACAACTTTACGACCATCATTGGGTACCCAGGATGCGGCATCTGACCGGCAACTGATGCGCCGCTAGGAGGCACCTAGGCAAGCTCGTCTCCGGAGGCAACCTGCCCACGGGCAACGGCGTCACAACGATTGGCGAGACGATCTCGTCGTCCGCGTCCCTCATCAAGCGGCTGTACGACGTCTTTGACAAGGATGGCAACGGCACCATCGACTTCCGCGGTGGGCGCCCCGACTCGCAGCGCACTCACCGCCCGCGCAGAGTTCATCATCGGCCTCAACAGCCTCGTGCAAGGCTCTCTCGAGCAAAAGCTCGACACGCTCTTCGCCGTGTACGACAAGGACGGCAGCGGTGCGCGGGTCATCCCAGCACTGGCGACGGCCTGGCTTAGGCACAATCTCTGTCTCGGAGCTCGTGCTCGTCCTCAACGGCGGACAGGAGAAGATGAGCCGCCTCGTACTGCGCCACCGCGGGTGGCGGTGGTCACGGCGGGCGCTAGGCCGAGTACATCGACAACTACTTTGCGACTGTCGACACGAACGGCGACAACGTGGTGGGTGGCGGTTGCGACAGGAGCGGGCAGCCCTCGGTAGATCACAGAGGACGAGTTCGTGACGGCGGCAGCCACGGAGCCTCTCGTGCTCGAAGCGCTCACCAAGTCGCTGTCATTTAACCGACAGACGACCTTCCAAGTGCGCCAGGTTGAAGCCTCCAATGTGCTTGGGTGACCGTTCGGTAGAGCTTGCGCTGCTTCTGCGAGCGGACGAAGATGGATTGGGCCGCGATGCTTTCGGTGCTCGAGGACATCAACGACACGACGCGCACCGCCCGCGAGGTCGAGCTGCTGCGCCGTCGATTCAGCTCCTCCGCCGAGTACGTCGCACCACCAGCCACGCTTGCCAGCGACCAATTCGAGCGCATGCTCGGCACCTACTTCCCAGACCAGCAGCCCGAAGATGTGGCCCTCCTGCACGAGCTCACAGCGGCTTACAGCGGTGCGTCTTTTTGGCTCGCAGAGGTCGCAATCGCAGCGTTGGCGTAGTCCCACCAGGAAGCGTAAACGGCCGCGACTTTCTCAGTGATCTGGCGGGGTATCTGCGGTAGAGTCGCGGGTCGTGCCGCGGGCCCACAATGCGTTTAGGTCGCTGCTACTCGTACGAAGGGCTTTCGGTGACGTCGACTGGACGTTGCGGTAGGACTCGAACCACGACGAGAGCTGCGCGCGGTTCTACTTTCGCTATTTCGACTACGACATCGACTACCGTATCACGCGGGAAGAGATGAGCAGCGTCGTCTGCGCCAGGTCTGCGCCTGCGTACGGCAAGGCTCAGGAGGCGTAGTTTTGGCACCATGGGCCAAGACCTCCTCGACACCATGAAGCTACTGCAAGAAATCGACACGGACGGCGACGGCGAGCTGAGTAAAGCCGAGTACTTGGAGGCGGCGAAGCGCATCCCACTGCTTCTCGCTTCCATCTACGTTTGCATTTAAGCTGGTGTATCTTGACAACTACGATGGCGGTTCCGTGTGCAAACAATGCATCGGCGAATCCACAGCGTACAAAGACGAATCCACAATTTACGTTGAACTGGGTGCTTCTACTGCTTGCGCGAGGCTATGAGCGTTTGGACCCAGCGAACAAGGGACTTGGGGCCGTGCTCCTTGGCCAAACGGAGACACTTGGCGAGGCGCAGCTCGGTGCGGTGCGTGCACAGCCATTTGAAGACATGCGGCTGCTCTTCGACGAGCGCGGCTTCGACCGCGTCGATCGAGCAGCCCTCGGACCGGTGCTCGTGTAGCCACCGGAGGACGTGCAAGTAGCCGGCCTCCGCCGCCAGGTTCATCGCCTTGTGCGTCGTGTGCTCGCCGCGGGCGCTGAGCCACGCAACGATGGGCAGGTGGCCGTACTCGCTTGCGAGCGCGATGGCGTTGGTCGTGCAGCGCTCGGCGCGGTGCGCGTACCACCATTGCAGCAGGCGCAAGTGGCCGGCGCGGATGATAACATCGACGACGTCAGCAGAGCAGCCCTCCGTGCGGTGCTCGTGGAGCCAGGCTACGACAGCCAGGTGATTGTGGCGCGCGGCCCAGTCCATTGCGTCCTCGGTGCAGCCCTCCGAGCGGTGCGCGTGCAGCCACTGAACGATGCGCAAGTGGCCTTGCTCGGCCGCGAACGCCATGGCTTCAACGGTGCAGCCTACGCGACGCTGGGCCAGCTGTGCCCGGAAGAGAGAGACCTTCGGTGCGGTGGGTGTGAAGCCACTGCAGCGCCTCGAGTTGATTGTGCGTGGCGGCGGCGTCCATGGCGTCCGTCGTGCACCCGGCCGTGGTGTGTTGCTGAAGCCACTCGAGCACGTGGACGTGACCTTTCTCGGCGGCAAAGTCCATCGCGTTGCGGGAGCAGCCTTCGGTGCGATGAAGCCGCAGCCAGTCGAGCATCGCGACGTTGCCGCGCTTGGCGGCACCGTCCATGGCCGCCGTTGTCGCGTCGAGGTTCGTGTGGGCATGGAGCCACTCGATGACATGCAAGTGGCCGTTTTTGGCTGCAAGGTCCAAGGCTGCGGAGGAGCCACCTTCGGAGCGGTTGGCCAAAAGCCACTGCACGAGGGGCAAAAAGCCATTTTCGGCGGCAAAGTCCACTGCGGCCACGGTGCAGCCTTCGGACCGGTGCGTGTGCAGCCACTGGACGACATCCAGGTGACCGCAATTGGCGGCCCAGTTCATCGCGTCCTCGGAGCAGCTTTCAAGCTCGTGCTCGTGCAGCCACTTGAGCATGGCGAGGTGGCCGCCCTCGGCCGCGTAGTCCATGGCGTGGCTGCATTCGTCGAGGCCACGGGCGAGAAGCCACTCGCCGACGGCGACGTGACCGTTTTTGGCGGCCGAGTCCATCAGGCAGTACGGGTAGTCTGTGACGGCGTGGGACACGGGTGGCAGAGCATTCAGAATGTGAATGTGCCCGTTCTCTGCGGCCTCGTGGTAGGCCGTCCCCGGTACCGAAATATCGGGGTAGGTGGCGCGGAGGAATTGCAAAATCTCGAGATGACCACCACTGGCAGCGTTGGACAAGGCTTCGCTACTGCATCCGTCGACGCGATTCGCCGCAAGCCATTGGATAACTTTTACGTGGCCGCCACTGGCGGCTCCGTCGATGGCTGCTGGGGATCCCGTGATGGTATACAGAGGATTAGCATGCAGCCACTGAACGAGTTCCAAGTGTCCGTGTGTGGCGGCCACGTCGATGACGGTGGCGTCCGGGAATGTGAGAGCCGGCGCGAATTCGACAACGGTGATGTAGCCTCGCTCGACTGCGAGCACGCCGTCCGTCCAGTCCACAAGGCGTCGCCCTGGTGCGAAGCTCTGGATGGTGTCGAAGACTCCTCTATTTAGCAAGACCTGCAGTGCAACTGGATCCACCGACGGCCGCGCCATCTTGGCTCGGGGCTGCACCGCCATGCCTTCAAGATCTTCCATTCGGTCTTTGCCAAGCAACCGGAAATGTCCGGATACTTGTGCCGCCTTTCCAGACAAAAACGGTTATGATCTGGAATGGGGGGATTCAGTACGAAACTAGATTTCGATCCACCAGTTGACCAGACCAGAAACTGAATCGCCCAGCCCAGAAAGCGATGCCAGTCATCGCAGCTCCGGGCGATGCGAAGAACCGCACGCCGAGCACTCAGTTGCGCCAAAGATGGAGACACGAGCTAAAGTGCACAGATGTGTAGTTCATCAAGGTTTATGCAACGGCTGCTACAACGCGGTCTTCGTCAACTCGGTCTTTGGTCGTTGGCAGGGTGGCCGACGCTGGGACAGACTCCACCGGTGATGCTGCGCGCACCTCGCGCTCAGTGTCCTTGGTCGCTTCAACGCGGACGGCGCGGGCGCGAATCTCGCGGCAGAGGTTCCGTCGCCCAACGTACGCAACAAGTTGAGCCATCGCAGCTTGAAACTTGCGCTGGCGGACGCAATGACGCAAGAAGGGTGCAACTGACGGCCACGCGTCGCGGCGGAAGCGCACGACGTTGATGTGCCAAACGACCTCCGAGTACTTCCGACGCCATACGAGCTGCCGGCAATACTCGGCAACGCGGCGCATGATGCGAAGGCCACGGGGGTGCTGGCGGAAGCGCTGGAAACGCTCGATCCGAGCACGCTCCTCAGCGACGAGCACCTGCTCATGCCACGAAAAGTAGGTATCGCAGACGCATTTCATCGAGTCGCACCCGTCACCGCGCACAAGAGGGATGCTGCACTCGGGGCAAAGTACAATGACGTTGAAGTCGGACGCCCCCGTGACATTGTCGCACTTGTCGTGGTGACCCGCCGTTTTGCACTCAAAGCACACCGCACGGCCGCAACAAGGTGTATGCACATTGCGCGTCTTCTGAAGCTGATACATGTCGAGCGTCGCGCGACGCTCAGGGTCACGTACGAGTCGCAGAGTGTGCTCGTACACAAGGGCCGCGTAGCCTGGAAAGGCGTCGAGAATGTAGTCGTACAGTGTCGAGGCGCCGAGCTTGTACCGGCAATACTTTGTACCGAGGCGGCGTAGCCATGGCAGCTTCTTCCGAAGTGACGTGGGCAAAATGAGCGGCGATACAAACGACGTGGTTGCCTCGACAAACGGCGTGGAGTTGTCGCAGTCGGGGCAGCGCAGTTCGGAGGCGGCAAAGAGACACTTTTCCGCGTAGTCGAGGAGATTGGGCGTCACATACTGGGCGTATTTGTGCACGGGCATCGGGAGCAAGCAGGTGGGACAAGGCACCTTTTTAAGCAACCCCGGCACGTGATCAGAGAGCACTTGAGCGAAATAGCTTTCCGTGCAATCGACGCAAAGAAAGGCAGGGCAGGCTGCACTGCAGAGGCCCGTCACAGCGTCCCAGAGCGGGACCGGGTCGAAGCACACATCGCACTGGCGGCTCGAGGTGTCCATCTCCGTCGTCATGGCAGGAGGCAAGATGGGGAATGGCCACGGCATGCCGCCCTGGAATATCGAACGATGGGAATGTTGATCGGCTGCGAATTTCGAAAGTCACTTGCAGCTGGTGCTGCCACGTATGGTGGCAAGGCAGCGTTTGCCAAAAAAGGGGGCAATGATTGCCACAGCACAGAACGATGCTGATCTGTCGCCGCTGCTCAGGCCGATCAGACACGACCGTCTGCTTGGATGAGCTGGACGCCACTCTCTTGCAGGACACGCGGGTGCTCACGTCTCCCCATCATCGAATCACTCATGGCATGCGGCCACTGCCCCGGCCGGTGGCCCTGGGACTGGACACCGAAGGATAGAACTCATGCAACAAATCAAGTGGTGACATGCATTTGGCCACCGATAGAGGGGATCTAGTACTAGCAACTTATGCCTTTTTGGCGACGCGGTGGAAAACCGAGTTGAGCGGGCGCGCAAACCGGAGCGTGTGCAGCGTGTACACACTCGAGGTGAGAAGTACGAGCGCGCCAGTTTGATGCGCTACGGCCAGCGGCACCGGCACGCAGTTGAGCAGCGTCGTGATGCCAAGCGCGACCTAGCCCAGCACGATTGAGGATGGGGGCATGGCGATGGCCTAGTACCTGGCCACTAACGGCCGCCATGTTGAGGTTCAACGCGAGCTTGGCGGGTGCGGGAAGCTGCCACCAGACCTGGGGGTGACGAGCGAGGCCGTACGCAGTGCAAAAGCTAAGACGGAGGTGACAAGATGCAACACCATGAGCTGCAGCTCACCCTGCGAGGGTCGTCATGGCAAGGACACGGTGGTCGAACTGGACGAGGGGCGTGTTCTCAAAGAAGTTGCGCCACTTGGGCTCGATGACGAACAAGTCGTCGGGAATCCACTGGCCGTCCATCTTAGGGAATGTGTTGAAGGCCATACCGGCGTCGATGCCAGCAACGAAGGCACCCGAGAGGATCGTGAAGGCAAGAATGTTAGTCGTGTGCTTGAGCACCTTGCGCACGTTGAGCATCTTCTTGAGTGCGTCCGGGGTGATCGTGTCGCGCTCGAGGTTCAGGCGCTCGGGAAGGGCGGGCTTGAGAATGGAAAGACCCGTCCAAGTCAAGAGGCCGCAGGTCGTGAAGGCAAGTGCCAGCTACGAGTGGGATGTGAGCTGCCTCACATGCTGCCAGGAAATCGAACATGAGTAGCGAGGCGGAACGGGCTCACACGAATTTCTTTGCGGTTGGTCGTGTCGACGTCTTCGAGGCCACTGCGCACCATCCACCATCCGACAAGACCCTAGCTTTATTGAGTCAAAGAATGGAGGAACCAGTGGCACCTGAAAGCCGCCGAGACCAAGGAGGAACGCCATACGGCCATACATCTCCTTGGGCATACGCTTACGCAGCATGAAGTAGGCGAGAGGGCCGGCAAAGGCCAGACCGATCGTACGACCCAGCATGCGGTGGGAGTACTCCCAGAAGTAGATACCCTTAAATTCCTCGACGGTCATGTTTTTGCGCGTCTGCCACTCGGGGAACGTCTTGTACAACTCGAACTCTTCGTTCCACTCTTCGGGGGTCATGGGCGGCAGGCCACCATGCGGCTTCCACGTGACCATCGAAAGGCCCGAGCGAGTCAAACGGGTGGCGCCGCCAACAGCCACCATGGCGCCGACCATACCAGCGCAGCCAAAGAGCCAAATAGCGATCGGACGGTTGGCTGCCACATTTTCCAACGTCGCACCCACCGAGCTCTGCACATTGCCATGAGATACAAGCGCGGACGATCTCAAGTACCATGAATTTTGGCTTGAGCGCAGGCGCAAGTAGGCGCGCTGCCGGGTCACGGCAGGCAAAGGTCTGGTGAACCTATAGGACGTCATGAACTCGAGCTACTCAGCGTCAAGCGCGCCGTACAGACGAGTGCATAAGGCGCGACGCGCGCAGCACCGAGCGAGACCGAGCGAACATGGCAATTACAAGAATGGCCGCCAGCGGTGCAACCCGCACCCCAAGCGTATCCGGATCGATCAAATTAAAAGGTACGACGGCATTTCTTGTACTTGAAGTTTGTATGCTGTCGACCGCACCATGGTTTTGTTAAGCGAATTCCATGGACTTCGACATGCAATTTAATGGCCGAGCGCCAATTATCCGGAGGATCCGACACCGTGGAGCGTGTTTCTGCAGCTCGCGCCACTTTGCACAGCGTGTCTATCGCGCCCTACAAGTCATGGCCGCCGCTAGCTCCAAGGAGATGAACTCCTCGAGGCTCGAAGCTCGAGGCTGCCGCTAGCTTCGTGTTGTCCATGCGACGAAACACGTACGACGTCACTGGCTGGACTTCATAACCAGTGCACTCAATGCCTCCTGTAGCATAGAAGATTCGGCTTTCAGAAATGCGCCGGGGTTAAGTGACATAGGTTGACTTTAATATGCCTCGGGGAGAATTGGGCGGGAAGTCGGTGTGGTCTTCGTTGCACGACGGTGGCAGGCGAATGTGAATCTTCCACTCTGGGGACACCTGGAATCTCTAGGATGACTGTTTGAAGGGGACCCTGCAACCGAGCAGCTCGCTCGGTATTGCTGAGTTTGTAGGCAAAGCTTAAAGCTCAACTTAATGGAATCGTTGCAGCTGACTTTGGACAGCTTGGAAGTGCATCAATATCTGCAAGCAAATCTAATGAACGGCACCTTACACCAGGGAAACAAGGTATTATCCACTTGTTTGGTGGGCGTGGTCGCTGCCGCCTCAAGCGCCGCGACGAGGCGGTCGACGTATCGGTTGTGCACCTTGTTTGTGTCAGGAACGTTCTAGGTCTTTGCTCTCAGATCGGCTGGGCAGGTGTGGGATAGACCCCACCACCCGTGCAATTGCTCTTGGGACCGCAAACATGATGAATACAGCAATTGTGGAAGCGCATGGTATAGTGCTGTATAGTACAGCGTCGTTTAGTGGGACCGTGAAGGTAGCCACCCTCTTCCGCTTCCGACAAAATGGCATGTTGCTTTGACGAAGCAATGTTTAAAATCATAAAGCTTCAATCAGCGTCCCTACATACATTATAAATTAATAGCTAATTTAAAACAGCGTCAACACTGACGAGTCCGACGTCAACCTTCACAGCATATCTAACTTCAACTCAATGCGCAAGTTTTCACGGGCAAGGACTTCATTGACTGGATCACACTGCAGCTCCGGCCAAGGCGTGGCCAGCGCCAAAGCCATGGACGGCAAAATGGAATTCGTCTTCAAATGGCGGAGCGAATTGAAGGGGTTATCCATTACGCCAACACTAATGACTGCGTCAACCCGAAAAGTAACCCAAGGTCCACCTCCATTTTAAGCCAATCACAAGCTGTCACCATTTTAACCAATGGGAAATGTGCGACGCAATAGATCGACGCAATGCTCATTTGGAATTTTCCCCGATGGTGGCGACGCCGGACCAAATCGTATGAGCGACACTTCATGCTGCCGAACCATCTCGGCAACATGCAACCTGTTCGGAAGGTTGACGTTCTGTATGTGTAGGCTTGGTTCCTCGTCTTCGTGTCGGTTTTCCTCTCGTTCTATGTCTTCACGAGTCCGTTCGTCGAGAATCGCGAGCTCTTGAACCGTTGGACGCCCTATGTGTACGTCTCCATGGGGCTCTACACGTGGCTCCTTTCAGCAGCTCTGCTGCACGTGCCCCTCACGAAGCTGGGTATGCTTGAGTACGACGTCAAGCAACCCGTAAGTCCTCTTGCGCCTCGGAGCTCGCCCTAAGTGCATCCTTGGACGTAGATTTCGCTCTTCCTCCCCATATTCTTCAGCTCCATCTTCATTCTCGGTGGATTTCAGTCCATCCTCTACCTTCTTATGCGTTTTGGCTGGGTCAAGCATTTCTCGAGCCTCTCGTACGTCACCTTGAAGTGAATGTGCCTACCATGTCGATAGGTTCAACCGGGTGATCTCCAACATCCTTCGCAACAGCGCTGCCGTGAGCATTTCGTGTTGCGTCCTCCTCGTGCACTGCGACGCTGCCGACGATGAGTCATTTAACCCGAAGACGTACAATCGGCACGTATGCGAGCAATTCTTCGGTGTCTCTGGAACGAAAATCCCCGTTCCCCAAAGGTGCATTCCATCGTTATCACGCATTGCCTATCATGTACTCGCATCGTAGCTACCAAGGCGCTCTCTTTATCTGGATCACGGGCCTGTCATTAGCTATGGTCAATCTTGTGACGGAGCGTCTCGTGGGCTTCCGCATGTTGGAGCTTAACTGGAACAACTCGGAGTCCGACGACGAGGATGAGCATGATGTCGAGCACTCGAAACTGCCTGCCGAGCACGCGCTGCCCATGGTTCCGTGGTACTCTATGTTCGTCTTCGACACGGCCTTCGAGGTGCGTCACGCATTTTCTGCTGCAGCGCTGATACCTTTCATAGCTGCTTATTTCGCTCAAAATCTTTCTTGGCCGCTTCGACATGCGTTCCATGCAAGCGGCGATCCACCCCAATTACAAGGTTTTTCATCTGAATGATGTCCAGGGCACTGATCTGTCCTTGTAGGACTACATGTTCGACCACTTGGCCGAAAAAGACGAACTGTGGCTCGATTTTATGGGCGACTGCGGCGACGGCTTCAACAGCAGCTACCAGGTCGCGCGGTCTCTTGCGCAACCAGAGCTCGAGGTGGACATCCCATCCAACTCTCCGCTCGCGGATCAGGGCAAGACGATGAAGCTGCCCCGCGGCAACTGTCTCGTCATCGGTGGTGACCTTGCGTACCCGCACCCGTGCGCAGAGACGTACGAATCGCGCTTCTGGCGCACTTTCGAGTACGCGATGAAGCCACCCGCCTGCTACGACCCCGCAGCCGTCTCGACGCAAAAGCCCGTGCTACCCCCGGGCTGTTCATCGCTGAAAGATTATAATGGGCCAACTTGCTTTGCCATTCCAGGCAACCACGACTGGTTCGACGGTCTCAACACCTACACGCGCTTCGTGTGCCATCGCGACTGGCTGGGTGGCTGGCACCTCCCACAGCAGACGAGCTACTTCTGCCTCAAGCTTCCCCACGGCTGGTGGCTCTTCGCCTGTGACCTTGCGCTCGAGAATGACATCAACGACGAGCAATTCGCTTGCTTCGAGGCCATTGCAAAGAACCATCTTCAGGACTCGGACCGCGTCATCGTCGTGACACACGAGCCCAACTGGATTTTGGATCAATACGAGCACCAGCGCACCGAAGAGAAGCTGCAATACCTCATGACCAAGGTTCTCGCGGGCCGCGTCGTCGTGCGGTACGTTTAACTATCGTCACGCATCATGTGTCTGAAGCGTCGAACAGACTTGCCGGGGACATTCACAACTACACGCGCCACTCGCTGCTGGAGTCGCCCACGATCCCAGCTGCGCCCCGTCCCGTGACCCCTCGTCCCCGCAAGCTCTCGATCAAGACCTCCATGTCTGCCGACGATATCGTACGGCTCGCGGTCGCGGGAATTTTAATTGACATGGACGTAGTCGCTCATGGCCCCTTTCTCGCCCATCGGGAAGCACTTTCCCCACATGGAGGAAAAGCGCTACTTGGACCTGCAGCTCGACAAAGAGCCGATGCTTGAGCCGGCGCAAGACCACCCCGAAGGCGGCCCCGTGCACTTGATCGTCTCAGGCGGCGGCGGTGCCTTTTTACACCCAACCCATGTGCCCAGTGGTGAAAATCTTTTCTCGAACGAGAAGCACTACCAGCGCGCGTCATGCTACCCGTCGGAGAAGGTCTCCCGGTACGCATTGATTTCCTAGGCTACAAGGTGTGACTGAGCACTTGCCTAGCCGCTATGCGTTGCTCAACATCCTTGGCTTTCGTCGGCGAAACTGGCGCTTCGACTTTGCCGGTGGTGTCGGGGTATCCGCCACGGAGTCCTCGATGATGTTCACGCTTGGGTAGTACTTCATGCTTGCTGTGTCCATGTTTCCGCGGTGCTCTGTTGGCGAGATCTACGAGGTGCGTTTGCTCATAGAGTTTGAGGACTCATCGGGCATCTCCAGAGCAACACGTGGAAGGGGGTCTTCGCCAACTTCTTCTGGGAGCTTGTGGATATGCAAACTGAGGTGTGGACGACGTCGTATGTGAGCTTCCTCTCGTACGTGGTGCTTTTCGTCGTGCACTGGCTCTTCGCCGACACCCCCTCGTACTTCAAGAGAACCATCATCAGCGCCTTCATGTCGGTCGTGCACACGACTGTGGCTTTCAGCGTCGTGATCGCCTTCGAAGCCATGTTCCAACTTGCGACGGACCAGTAGCTTCGTCACCGTTGTGTCGCGTTCTCATGCACCGTTCTTAGAGGCGCATTGGGCAATGATGGGCTCTACTCGCTCTACCACTACTTCCAAGAGCACGTACCCAACATGCTGCAGCTCCACGCGTACGACTACTTCAACCTGATCCCAGTCTACTCGTCGTGCGTCAAGTACATCCTCACATTCTTCGACATCCCCGAGGTGGTCGCGGTCCATCGCATGACGGTTCGTTTTGCTTTAAGGTTGATGGGTGCTCAAGCTACTCATCCAGATCTGCTACGAGGGCTTTGACGCTCTCGCGCGCTTTGAGGCGTGGGCGTACTACTCGTCTGTCTTTATGTACTTTTGGGTGTCGGTGCGTCATGCTTCATCTGCTCGGCAAAACTAAGTTGTCTTAGGTTACTCCGTTGGTCGGGGTCATTGTCGGCCTGTACCTGTACTTGGCACTCAACGTCTTCAAGAGCCACTACAACGAGGCGTTCTCGTCGCTGCGGGTTGCAAGCTACAAGAACTTCGTGCGTATGCGCTTCACACCCGAGGGCAACCTCGAAATCTACGCCTTGGGTATCGACAAGATGCCGCAAAAGTGGGTTCGGTACGTCGCCTGAGAGCACCACGAGCGCTGGCCTCACCCAATGCCCCCAGGGACCCCCTCTGGAGTGGTGCCGTCGAAGCTCGCAAATTTAACCCCGCGCCGTCGTACGAGTGGAAGTACCCCAACTACTGGAAGCCCAAAATGACCAAGGTGGACAACATCCTGCGTTTCGACATGGAGGAAGAGAAGTTCGACGCCAAGTTCAGCACCGAGGACCGGTCGCGCATCAAGCTCGTTGACCACGTCGTCTACTACAAGAACGGCGGCAATCGCTCCATTTCTTCGGCGCCCGACAAGTAAGCGACATCAGTGATTTTCCTCTCCTTGGGTTGCTTTTCTACCCTCCGGCAGAAGGGGTTCAAATCTCTATATTTACACGTCAGTCTTCGGGGAGAAAGACCAACTGCTTGGGCAGGCACGCGAGGTCGAACTCGCCGAGACTAATTTCTTGCACGACGTTGAGCATTGTGTTCTCGAGCACAAGCCCCGCGAGCCGCCGAAAATCGTCCTCCACGAGCAGGCGCTTGAGGCACGCTGCCCGGCAGCTGGACTTTGCCGCCGGGCTCGCCGTCAGCTGCTCATAGAACGGTGTTGGTGGCTCTTTGGGCAGCTCTTCGAACGCCTACGCTTCACCCTGTCAGTCCTAACATTCAGGCAACTCTCTGGACCTGGTCGATCGTGCCCGTGTTGAAGAGGTCCGTGAACAACTGGCCCACGACGCCCTCGATGACGTGGCGGCCTTCGTTGAGCACGGCGGGCTCCTTCGTTGCCCGCCACTGACCCCGCAACTGCTCGAGGTCGTCTAGCAGGCGCAACTCTGTGGCCTGGACCGCGAGTGGTCGCCGCTGGAACTCCTCCCGCGGGTACTGCCGCCGGAAGAGCTCCAGCGGCAGCGAGTGTGCAAACACGTGCAGGTACAGCGGCACAAGCGCCTTACCCGGCGTATCCTCCAAGCCCGCGCCGTCGCCCACACCGCTGCTCTTAACCTTGCGATTGGAGTTGCTCCGCGTCTAGTGCAGCGTAAGTCACCGGGCTTGTCGGTCGCCTACCGGGCTCGGCTTTCGTCGCGGACCTTTGGGGCTGCGCATGCCCGATCCCGAGGCTGGTGCCGGTTTCGGCTTGAGCCGCGGCAGTGCCTGTGCGACGGGCGGCATCCACTGTGTGTCGTCCGCAGCCTCCTCGCGGCTGAAGTGCGCACGCGAAGATACGGTGGTCCTCGTGAGCACGGACGGCCTCGAGTCCGTGGGCTTGGGTGCGTCGGCGACACTGCGTGTGGGCGCTGCGGGCGCCGCGTCTTCGAGCACGCGCAGCCAGCAGGCGATGTCATGATCGACCACGAGCAGCTCGGCCTGGGGCGCCACGGTGACCCGCACAACCACGTGCTCCTGCGGGCCGAGCTTGCCGCTCATCGGAAAGAAGCGCACGCGGCCGGCGTGCACGAGGTGGTGTGCGGCGTCCCACGCAAATGCGAGCGTGGCCGTGGCCGTCGTGTTGGTCACGACCACTACGCGCGAGGGCTCCGAGTGCACGCACACGTGGCCGAGGTCGACGATGTCGCAGCTCAGCGCGGCGCGCGCCTGTGGCGGCAACTTGGGCTCGCTCGGCGGCCCGTTGGCAACGACCGACGCCCGCGCCGCCGCGTACGACAGTTGCGCGGGCTGGTAGCCCTGGGCGACGACCGGCAGCTGAAGCTGTGCCGTGTATGGCACGTCAACGCCCTCGACCGCCAGGAGCAGTGACGCACGGTAGGTTTTGTTCTCGAGTGGACAGAATTCGATGTCGAGAAAGAGGGAACCGTGCGCCGGTACCGTGGCGCGCTGCGTGAGGCACTCGAGGACGGGAAAGTTGCAGCTCGCGGCGTTGATGGCGGCGAACTCGGTGTCGTCTACGTCGACAAGCAGCGGCGCGTCGCCACGGTTGAAGAACTGGAACTGCTGCAGAACTGGGCGAGAATGCATGTGCGCCTTGCGGCCCGTCTCGCCAAGCATCACCGGCGCCAGCGTCCACGTGGTGCGCGGCAGAAAGACGAAGGGCGCCCCGCGGGGCAGCGTGCGGCCATTGAGCGCGAGCATCATCTTTTTGCCCTGGGAGACGGACAGCAGCAGCGGTAGGTCGTGCATACCGTCGTACTGCAGCGACGCGTACGAGTAGCTCAGTCGCAGCTCGAGGCTCTGGTGCGGCTGCAGCACGCCAGTGCGGGGCGTCACGGTAAACAGCTTCGAGTCAATGATGATGTTTTGCCGCAGCTCGTCCGTCGTCGGCTCGCTGGTGTCGGCCCATGGCTCGATCTCGACGTCGCTTTCATTCGGGTAAAAGATGCGAAAATCCACAACCAGCGACCCCGGGTTGCGCAGTTGGATCACGACAGCCTCGGGTGCGGAGCCAACCACGGATGGTGTGAACTGAAGTGGGAATACCTTAAGCAGGCTCAGGTCCGGGCTGCTTTCGCTGTTGATGCGCAGCTCCTCGTTTGTGAGGGGGGCTGCCATAAAGGTGTTGATCTCCTCGCACTGAAACTGCGTCCACGCCAACGCCGTCGGTGTCTGCGCCTCCCGAATGTCTTCGAAAAACAACGTCGGAAACGCCGCGCTTGCGTGGACAATCATCTCAACGCACGCGTCGTCGTCGTTCTTGGGCGCGTCCACGGTGGCCACGGCACACTGGATCGCGTAGTCGTACGTGCCCGCGAGGTCCCCGCGAAAGGCGATGACAACCTGCTGCGTCGATCGTGCACCAATGACTCCGCGCGGTTTGGAGAACGACACGTACGTGGCGGCGCGGCGCTTGTCGAGCTCTGGGCGGGCCATGAGCTTAGACGAGTCGAGCACGCGCGCGCGGAGTTCAAAGCGCAGGTCGCAGTCGCTGCGGTTCACGAGGGCGAATGGCGCGGTCACGTCGGAGTTGACGAGCACTGTCGGCAGCGTGAGCGTCGCAGGTTCAAAGGCCACGGCGCCCGAGGTGCCAACGCCTGTGACCTTAATCGCGACATCCTGCAGCACGGGCAGCCGCGCGCCGGGCTTATCGCCGCGGCCGAGCGAGATGGCCTTGACGTGCAGAGCCAGGCGCTGGTTGTACTGCTTGGTGGTGGCGGGTGAGAAGACGCAAGCAATGACGCTGGTCTCGTTCCCGAGGAGTCGATGCACGAGCGGCGAGAGTGAAAAGACGTCCTGCACTGCGGGTGGGATGCTCCATCGAAACACGAGCGGAATACGAGCGCCGTTCTGGACGCGGAAGAGCCGCGTGGACGAGAGACCAACAGACGTGGGCTTCACAAAGAGTTTGTCGATGGCCGGGCCGCCCTCGATCTCTGTGCAGAGCAGGTGCGGGAAACACCCCATGCCCGTAAGCTCGAGGATCACCGGCGTTGAGTGGTTCACGATGGTCTTGAGTCCGTACGAGTACCGGCGGCTCTTGGTGGGACTGAACCGGATCTGCACGAGGTGGAAGCCGTTGGCGGGGATGAGCCCGCAGCTCGGCTTGACTCGGAACACTCGCGACGGGTCCTGCACGACCGAAAACACCGCCGGCGTGTCGCTGCCGTTCACGAACACGACCGTCTGGAACACCGAGTCGCCGATGTACGCTGGTGGGAAGGCGCACAGCCCGTCTTTGGCCGTCGCGATGCTCACTTTGGAGAGAAACTGACTGTCCGCCGACGCAAATGTGTGGCCCGTGGCGTGGACCACCACACACCTACACGTCCATGACATCACGATCGCCACCATCCACGTTTCATACCACGGCGGTGTCAGAGTCGCAGGGTTCACGAGCCGAAACGTGCGGTTGGACTTGAAGTACACGGTGCTCTCGAGCTCCGCAAAGTAGTAGGTATTGCTCTGACGAGGGTTGAAGCTGACCTTGAACTCAGCTGAGGCGCCAGGCGCGATGTCACACACCGGCGGGTAGATGGTGAAGTTGCCGCCCTCGACGGCAGTCGGCGCTTCAGCGATGCGCCACGCACACGTGACCTTGCCGCGCGTCTGGTTCGTCACGACGAGCGTTGTTTTGGCGTCGAGACCGCCACCAAAGTCCAGCAGCGCGTCCGATGCGAGGATGGCACCATGGCGGTCGTCAGGCTGCACGAAGAACTCGTGGCACACGTCAACGTCCGCAAGTAGCGCTTCGCCGCTGCGCGTGAGCAGCCGAACCGTTGGCTCCTGTGTGCGCTGCCGCTGCCGCTGGAGCGCGCCTTCGAGGAAAAGCGCGTCGCCCTGGTCGGCCCAGAGCGCTTCGAGTCCGTCCGGCGACAAGTGCCCCCTAGCACCGGTGAGTCCACGCCGATCCACGCCTCGTACAAGTTGTGCTGGCAGCGGAGACGGTAGGCGTCGACGTGCGCTTGCTGAAAAGGCGCTGGACGTACGTCGGCGTCGTAGCCTGTCCCGAGGAGATCCACAAATACCGTCGCTTGATTCTGCACCAGGCAGAAGAGCCGCCGGTAGTAGTTGCCCGGGGCCGCCGGTGCGAACGTTAGTAGAATGGAGCACTCGAGCAACGGCGGGATGGTGCCGGCCACCTTGTCGAGCGCGAAGATACCGTTGGCGGCGCCCATGAGCTGGAAGCGCACGGGGATCGCGGACTCGTTCTTGAGGAAGAGTACGCGCGCTTCGGCGTCCCCCACGCGTACGTCGCGGAAGTTGATCGAGTGGCCTGGCACGAGGTTCGATGCCCGATTCGTTTTCCAGAGCGTCACGACGGGCCCCGTGGCGCGGCCCTTGCACACGATCGTGACCGCGTGGCCGCCGGGAGTCACGATCTTGAAGTGGTCGCATGTGAAGGTCCCCGGGCTCAGCGGCGTGTACTTGACGCGCACCGGCAGCGCCGACTCGGGCGGAATCGTGCCTTTCAGCGGCGAGAAAAAGAAGACAGGCTCATGGTCCGTCTCCATGGGGTAGATCTACGCGGCGTTAATTGCGCCCGCGACATCGGACGCACGTGAAAGGAAGCGCGCACGAGCGACCGGTTGCGCAAGACGAACTCGCGCTCCGTCGGGCTCTTGTGCGTCGATGGCCCGCCCACAAGCATGTCGCCAAAGTCCAAGTCCGTCTCGGACGCCGCGAAGTACGCGTATTTGCCGATGCCGCTCACCTTGAGGTTGGTCTCCTGGTGCTGGTGCGTCTCGCCGAGTTCCTACGCAGCGTGAGCAGCGGCTGGCGCCCGAGGGCAGACGTGCGCGGCGAAGTGCGCCGTGACCACGTACACGGACGCCGTTTTGGGCGAGAAGGTGGCTGCGATGTCAAGCGTCTGGCCCGCAGCGATGTCGCCCGTCGCGGGGGTCAACACGAATGGCCGGCCGTGCTCGCCGGCGTCTAGGAAGCGTGGGTCGCAAAGACATGACGATGGCGGTACCTGGGAGCGTCCAGCGGAAGTGAGCGTCGATCTGCCCGGTGTTTTTGAGCTGGAACACGACGTCCGTGGTCTCGGCGGTCGGGCAGAAGCCAAAGTCGAGGCCCGAGGGAAGCTCAACGCGCAGCATCGAGATGCGTGCTTTGACAGGCAGGCGGAAGAGGCCGTTGGTGGCCTTGACGCCGCCGTCAATGATGTGCACGGAGAAGCGGATAAAGTCGTCGTATTCTTCGTACTGGACGGGGCGAAAAGCGATATCGAGGACGCGGCTCGTACCGGGCGAGAGCGTGATGAGAACGGGGAAGTCCATGGAGAAGTATTTGGTGCGGGGAAGGTCGTACTTGAACTTGATCGTCTTGTTCGAGACGTTCTTGACCGTGAGCTTCTTGGTGTGCTCGCCGCCCGGCGCCCACGTGCCAGCGCCAAAGAGGATCTCGTCGCCGCAGTCAATGCCATATACGCGGTGCTGCTCCACGCGGTTGAGCACCGGCTCTTCCGCCATGCCACCGACAGTTTGCTCGACCGTTTCCACACAAGATATGCACGACCTTTCGGGACGATCCCAACCAAGTCATACCGGCGACGGACGCACGCCATGGCGAGCTGCAATCGTGTGGCATCGTTGGCTTGTGGAGCACTGACACCCCCCTGCGCTCTCCTCCTTATAAGCATAGCTGCTGGCGCCTGGCGCCGGCGATCAGGCACCCCCTGTCATGAACACCAAGTAACAAGAAAGAGCTTTCGTCCAAGCCTCACGGTTTGTTTCCTCCGGCCGTGGCCGATATGGCCTTGTGGCTTAGAGGGAACATTGCCTGTTATGTGGACGACGTCGAGCGTGGGTGTGGTACTCTGCTGCGGGCTTGTGAGGTGCCATTCGGAGCTATGTGCCTCGGCGCGGGCATAGCTTCCTCGGTGCTTCCTCCAGCGCTTTCGCGGCGCGCCGCCATCTGCCTCTGCTTGCGCCTGGATCCGCGATTCCACGGTCTCGGCCCCACGTCATTTAAAACGAATGCCACTTCAACCTCGCCCAACTCACTTAGAATTTGTATGTGATACAATAAAGCGACTGAGGATAGGAGATCATTGTTTCGAAAATGAGGTTGTCCAAGGAGACGACGCCGCTGCTCTCGGCGTCCATGCGCATGGACGAAGATAGGTTCTACATGGGGCAGGACAAGCACACGCTTTTGAACACACCAGAGAGCGGTCTCTCGACCGTTGAAGCCGCGCGCCGCCTCAAGCAGTTCGGCCCGAACGAAGTCGAGACGGCGGAGGTGTCATTGTGGCGACACGTGCTCATGCACTTCTGCGGTCCAATGCCACTGCTACTGTGGCTAGCCATGGGTATCGAGCTTTTCACAGGCGACATCCCTGACTTTTGTGTGCTGCTCTTTCTGCAGCTGCTCAACGGCGCTGTTGGTTGGATTGAGGAGGTGAAGACAGCAACGGCGCTTGTCGCCCTGAAAGCTGCGCTCAAGCCCGAGGCGCAGGTTGTTCGCGACGGCGTACACCAGACGATCAACGCCGCGCTCCTCGTGCCCGGCGACAGGCTCACGCTTACGGTCGGTTGCGCCGTGCCCGCAGACTGCGACCTGTGCGAAGGCGCATCGATCCAGGTCGACCAAAGCGCGCTCACAGGCGAGTCTTTCCCCGTGACGCTTGGGGCCGGCGAGAACGTCAAGATGGGCTCGCTCATCGTTGCGGGTGATGTCGAGGCGATCGTTTCCGCAACGGGCTCCCAGACCTTCCTCGGCGCGCACCCGCCGTCGCCGCACTGGCACGAGAAGAATCTGCTCCAGCGGCGCTTCACAACCATTACGATGGTGCTCTTTGTCGTCGCGACCGTTTTCGTGGGCGTCTCGCTTGGCGCCCTCTCCTACAATGGCGCCTCAGTGACTGACGCCGCCGGGTTCGGCCTCATCCTTTTCGTGGCCGCTGTGCCCATGAGCCTCCGCTCTGTGTGCACGTCCGTGCTGGCGCTCGGATCGCGACAGCTCGCGGCCGACAAGGTGGTCGTCACGCAGCTGCAGTCGATCGAAACCATGTCCCGCCTCAACGTCCTCTGCGTCGACAAAACAGGCACGCTCACCCGCAACAAGATGGAGCTCCAGGACGACGTGCCGCTCTTCGCGCCGGGCGCCACGCGCGAAGACATCCTCGTCATGGCGGCGCTCGCCGCACGCTGGCGCGAGCCGCCCAAGGACGCCATCGACACGCTCGTGCTCAACGCCATCGACCTGCGCCCGCTCGACGCCTACACACTACTTTCGCACGTGCCGTTTGAACCGACAGCCAAGCGCACCGAATCAACGATCCGCACCAAGGCCGGCAAAGTGTTCAAGGTCACCAAGGGAGCCCCGCACGCGGTGCTTGCGCTTGCGCATAACGTCGAGGACATCGCGGATGCCGTCGGTGCACGCGTGCTGGAGCTGGCACGGCGCGGCGTTCGCAGCTTGGCCGTCGCGCGCACCGAGGCGCACGGCTGGGTGTTCATGGGGTTGCTCACGTTCGTGGACCCGCCACGCCACGACACGCAACGGTCGCTCGTGCAGCTTCAAGAAAATGGCATCGGACTAAAGATGCTCACGGGCGACCAGGCTGCCGTGGCCATCGAGACGGCGCACCTGCTGCAGCTGGGCACGACGGTCCTCGGCAGCGACGCGCCGCTGACGCCAGCCATGGCTGAGAGCGCCGATGGCTTCGCCAATGTCTTCCCGGCGCACAAGGCGCGCATCGTGGAGCTGCTGCTGGCTGCGCCACGCGCCGTCGTCGGTGTCACCGGCGACGACGTACAGGACGCCCCCGCGCTACGCCTGGCGCCCCTTGGCATCGCTGTCGACGGCTCGAGCGACGCTGCTAAAGCAGCTGCCGACGTTGTGCTCGCCAAACCCGGGCTTGCCGTGCTGCTCCATGGCGTGCTGCTCGCGCGGCGCGTGTGCCAGCGCATCCAGCACTACATCACGTATCGCGTCGCGAGCGGCGTGCACTTGCTCGCCTTTTTCTTCGTAGCGACGGTGCTTGTGCAGCCCACAGGAGGTCACTTTGCGCACTTCGCTCACTCCCACAACGCTAGTGCGCGGCCCGCAGACGCCGATGCCACGCCGTGGTTCCATCTGCCTGTGGTCGCCGTTGCGCTGCTGCTGCTGTTTAACGACGGCGCAATCGCGTCCACATTGGCCCAAGACGATGCAGCGACGACTGGCTCACGTGGCTGGCACGGCGGCCGACTAAGTCTTGCAGCCGGCACGCTGGGCGTCGCAAACGCAGCCGGGTCGGTCGTTCTGCTGTGCTGGGGCCTCGACTCGTGGGAGGCCGACGGCACGCTAGCGTCGCTGAGCCTCGGTCAGTTGTCGTTTCGCCAGGTGCTGATGATGATGTACCTCAAGCTCGCGCTCTCTGACAGCTTCCTGGTGTTTTCGGCGCGCTCAGACGGCGTATTTTGCCTCGCGGTCCCAAGCAAGCTGCTTGTGGCCGCCGTTAGCCTGGCGTCAGTGGCCGCTACGTGCCTCGCGCTCTTCTGGCCCTTCGCCGACATGGAGCCCATCTCGCTGCCGCTCGCAGCCTTCGTATGGGCGTACACCGTGGTGTGCCTAGTGGCGCAAGACGTCGTCAAGGTGCTCGCGCTCGCGCTCTTTGACCACGCGACGGCTGACCCCAAGCCGGCGCGCCTCGAGTGGCAACGGCTCAATCGCCTCAAGCTCGGCGCGCTACGGGCCGTCCCCGCGTCCACACCACTATCGGCATCCAGCTCGTCGTCGCGGCTGCTGCGTGACTCATTTGTCGCGGGCCGCGCCGTGAGCAGCAGCCCGTCGAGCGCCATGAGCCTGGACCAGGCCATGGACCGCCTCGGCCGCCTCGAGCAGGAGATGAAGGCCGTGCGCCACGTGATCCAAGCCGCGTCCGCAAGCACCCATTAGACTACGATAAAGCGATCCGTGCGCGCAGTGTACAATGCTACCAGTCACGCTGTTGGCGACTCGTGAGCGAGGCAGAACGATGGAGATGGAAAGCAAGGAGCCTCTGATAGCTGAAGGTTGTGACGTTGCGGGTTGACATTCCGCTTGGGCAATGGTGGGTGCCAGTGGTACTCTGTTGGTGTATTGATCACGGGCCACTGGAGCAGATCGCCGCCCTGAGCACTCGTCGCAGGTCCATGCAAACGACTCTACTCCACCGCTGGGAGATCAGCCCTATAGTCCCGCATATCTGATGACGTGCCATACGCAACAGCATTCGCGCTGCGTTAGCAAGCACCGATTAAACTATCTTGTATTGTAGGACGTGCCCAAACGTGCACAATACGAGAAGGCGCATTTGGTGTGGATTCCTTGTACTACGACCTGAAGAAATCGGACGAGCGAGTAGAGCTGCCACGTTGAGCACGTACGCGCTTGTAGCGTGGGAGTTTGCACCGTCCAAGAGCCTGCTCGTGCACTCACACCTGCGATCGGTGAGGAAGCTAGGGACATGTCCAAGGATGTGCGATTCGTTTTCGATGCAACCTGCGTAAGCCCAACCAGCTCATCGCCCTGCTGTGATGCGTTGAATGCATAAGCATTACCCGCAACGCCGCACAACGCCAACGTCCTCTGCTCGTGCGCGGTATTGCAACACCACAGTATAAACCATGTCTGGTCTACATACACCGGTCGCCACCTGTGGGGGTTGAGTGTCCAAGGTGCCACATCCACAAAGCAAGTTCGCAGCTGATGCGCTGCGCGACATGCCGCCCATTTACGTTAAATGGCAACTCGTTCTTGGACAATATCGTCTTCCGTCTGGCTCTTGTCCTCAACTGCAGGCGCCCTTTCGCAACTCCTCACTCGCATGTTATATTAGCTGCTTGGCTCCGAGCCTCGGATTGAGGGCAGGCCTACGCCTCACGTCGCATCGCGTGGCAACGGCGCCGAGCCCGTGGCGCCAGCGACGGCTTTGCCAAGGCTGCCATGGAACTGCTTCGCAGGACACGCATCGCGAGGCCCTGGCAGAGTCGGTTGCCTCCGTGCGTTAGGTATCGGCGGGAGCTCCTGATCGCTGATTGGCTGCGAATGGACCATCCGGTCGGTGTGATTGGCTGTCTCAAACGGCATTCTGCGTTTGGCGAGAAAGGCAACATGAACCCCGGCGAAGCGTTGGCGATCGACGTGCACGACCCGTCGGGCTGCGACTACTCGGTGCAGTGGTCCCCCGAAGAGTGCAACATCCTGGGCAGTCTCCTGAAGGACGATGAAGATGATGGGTCCTCGGGCTCGAGCGAACACAATCGCAAAGGCTCACGGCACCGCCTTGTGCTGCAACGGTATCGGCAACGCAAGCGCGAGGAAATGCAACAACTTCGGCACGCGGCCATGGAGCTCGAGGCGCGACTCCTCCAGCTACAGCAGGCCAAGGCGTGTAGAGACCTCGAGGACCCTCCGACCAAGTGGAAGCAGCTCGCGGTCGCTGAGCGGCAACACGAAGTCGCGGCGCGCAAAGAAAACCAACAACTCAAGGACCTAGTCCATCGACACATGGTCACGGCCCAAATATTTGCAAGCGTTCTCGAGAAGACGCGGGATGAGACCCAGTCGCTTGCAGTGTTGGACACGCCCGCCGACAAGTGGAAATCGCTCATATTGGTCAAGGACACAACGCAGCGCACCACGGCCATGCATCAAATTCTCGATCGCGCGCACGCACAATTCGACAGCGCGTTCATTGAGGCGGGCCTGGTCGACGTGACTGAGGATTTCCAAAAGCACATTGCGAAGTTCATGCCCGACAGCGCACACGAGTTCCGAAACGTTGTGTATCGGCGCACAGGCCTGCCACTGCGCTGCGTGACAGCAGGAATCTGGAACGTAATCCGCGGCACGACTGGGGGCACTCCAAACATCAATCGTCACTGCAACACCCTCGTAGACATCGACGAGCACACGTCGTACGTCTCGGGCTGGCTTGACCACCCGCTCGGCCGATTCGAACGCCGCGTTCTCTGCAAAGTCTACTTCAACACGCCTAACCCCAAAGACGCAACAAGGTGTGTCGTGGTGTGCCGCAGCGTCGAGGAAGACGAGCTGGCGCCGTACAAGTCAGCGTACTCAAATGAGGTGTCTTGGCACTGCCTCGAGACAAACGAGACTGGTGGGACAGACCTCAAGTTCTTTCAAAAATTCCGGCCATCGACGTGGACTCAAAGCGCTCCGTTGAGTCCCCGCTGGATGCAAACGCTGGAGCACGACTCTCAACTCATGCGTCGGGCGGTGCACCGGTATATTGACGAGTACGTCGAGACCGACAAGGGCCCGATTATGATATAAAACTTAATGGATAATGTTGTAATTCTTTTCAGGCCAACAAAGTCCTACACATTTGACATTGAACTTTTAACGCGCCCGACTCTAGTTTCTCAGAATGCGGCGGATTGACCTTTTTCGTGATAAATCAGGCAATGATACTAGGGTCAGGGTAACGAAAATATATATTAGCCGCGCTATAGTTAGACAAGTAACCCGATGCTCACGACCAACACCGACGCAAGGCCGACGATAAACTTGGACGCCGACGACTTTGTGGTGTCCGCATTGACTCCTCCAGCAGATCCCGCAGCTGACTTATTCTTTGAAGATGGGGACTTGGTTGCTGTTGTCGTGTTCGTCACCGAGATGACAGGGTCGCCTTGCCCAGCCGGGCAGATAGATGAGCAGTTGAAAATTAGTTTGCCGGTTGAGTCAGGTTTGTTTTGTTGCTTGCAACTGCTGCACGTGTGGCAGATTGACTGAAGCTCGTTGCCATCGGTTTTCTGCGGGACGCAGTACAGCTGCTCAGCGCAGGTGAGAACCGGGACATCGAGGGCTTTGAATCCACTGCCAGCGCACGTTTTGCCACCAGTGCACACTCCGAATTGAGGCACGGTGTCGGGAATGTTCGTCGAGTTCTGGCAATTCGAGTCTGCCTTGGCACAGACGCACCACTTGACAGACCCCGAGGTCTGGCACTCAAGCTTAAAGCCATTCAACGTCCCGCATTGCGACGACGTCGAGCAGGAACTCGTGAATTGAAGTGGGCAGCTGCCAGTGTTGCTACCTCCCGTAGAATTGGACTGGGCGGCAGCTACGGCGGCAAGGGCAACGAGGGCAGTATACTGCATCGAGTAAGCAAATTGATGTGTGAGGAATGAAGGGACAAATGTACCAAATCTCTGCGCACTTCCTCTATGATCCGTATCGCTGAAGGTTCCTCGTATGGGTTCGAGTGACATGCGAGGACGAAAGGTCGTCCAGCGCTCTCTAGCTGCATCTGCTCCGGTGGTATTGGTGTTCAATTGCAGATGGAGGACTGCATTCTTCTCTGTCATGACCAATGACATCATGCAAGCAGCAGTATCATCTTGGTATATAATCAAATATTGTTCTCAATTACTAGTAGTAGATTGTCATGAATTTCAAAGGCCTTTATGGTAATAAATCGATAGAGAATGCCGAGTGCCACGAATTTCACAGTGCACATGAACGGTTGCGATGTTGCTGGCGAACCAAGTTTATCGTATAATTCTAGAGGTGAACTTTATGCCATACCCCTTTTCCTCGGGGTGAATGAGCTTATTGAAGGTGGGAGCATACGTGGAACGAAGGACTAGACTGACGAGAGTTCGTAGCAGTCACGTGACGCAGCAGTGTCAAGGAGTTCAACGTGGCTGCTGACGATTGCGGTGCAATTCGAACTGCCTTCAACAGTCCAGGAATCCGTCAGTTTTCAGCTGACCGTATGAGAATTAATAATTTTGGTAGCATGCGAACAAGTTAAACACAAGTATATCCATATCTTGAAGCTGGTCGCCAAATTCCATATTGAGTGGAAAGAGGCATGGTACAGTTCTTCACCGTTTGAAGTTCTAGTGTCTGCAATCGACTAGATCTACATCTGGGTGGCGGGGTTCGGGCCAGCGCACCACGTCACAAGAAGGGCCTCGTCCTTGTGGCAGCTCTTCGTGTGCACGTCGTCGAATGGGTAGAGGTAGGCCTCTGCGCAGCGCTCCCACTGGCAGTTGAGCACCTTGGGGCAGTTGAAGGCGCCGACCGGAACAAGGTCCTGGCGGGTCACGCTGACAGCCACGTTAAAGCCCTTGACCTTGCCGCCCTTGGAGCACTCCTCCCACGAGTGGCCGTTGCCGCACTACAAACACAGTGAGTAATGTGCCATGCAAAGGAGGCCTACGTCCGGAGGGATCGCGCTAATGTCATGCCAGAGCTTGCCGTTGTCACGCGAGCACTCAAAAACTACGTAGAGTAAGCGTTGAAGCCACAAATGTGCAAACGTACGGGTGGCCTCAGCCGAGCGCCCGATGCGGTACGTCGAAGAGTCGAACTGGTTGCCCTGGACCTCGAAAATGGACTGGTCTGCCATCGTCTGGTAATAGTCGCTGTGCGACTTGCCGCGCCGAAGGGTGTACATCATTTCGACGGTCTTGCCGCAGTTGTTGAAGAAGCGAATGGAACCCTTGTTCATAGGGGCCTGCGTCGTGGGAGCGGGCGTCGGAGCCGGCGTAGGGGCGGGCGTGGGCGCGGGCGTGGGCGCAGGGGTGGGAGAAGGGGTAGGCTCCGGGGTGGGCTCAGGAGTGGGGACCGGCGTTGGCTCGGCGGTCACCTCGGCAGACTCGGTCTGGTTGGTGGACACGGTCGTAAAGTTGCCGTTGCTGGAACCCTCCGAGTCCAAGTGGCCGACCTCAAGTTGCGTAAAGGGCTCGGGTGTCGCGACTTCAGCGATTTCGGCAACGACGACTTCGGGCGAGGGCACCGGTGCGGTCGTAACAGCGGGTCCTTCGTAGCCGCTGCTCTGCTCCGCCGATGACGTTCCCGAGCTGGCGCCGACGACAACGCCGATGCAGGCACCGACGACGAGGACACCAGCACCGAGAAGGCCAAGAATTTTCTTGCGCTTGGCAAGCTGTTCGTTAAGTTCCTCCTCGGGGTCCTTGTCGTCTTCAAAGCGCGGCTTCCACTCGGTGATGCGCTGCATGACCGGCGTCGTGTCCGCGTCCGTGGCCACGGGCGTGATCGAGATGAGCGAGGGATCGCGGTTCGTCATGGCGTGGTCGTTGTCAATAGTACAAGCAGGGGACTTGTGAAATGCATTACGTGGGCACTGGCTGCTTCGACATTCGGTCTCGCAGTATGTCACGCCCTGTCTTTCCGACCGTGACCGCCGTGGCCAATCCGATCGTCGATTGACGTATCTACGAGCGCTGATTGGTTCCTACTCTGGTCTGGATCGAGCAACCAGATACTACAGAGTGGTAGAGGTCGAGCCCTCGCCCAGTTTTTAAAACCACGATAGTGTGGTGGTATCAGCCGCAATAAATTAAATGCACAGGAAAACTACAAAAACGTGGCTGTGTGTCACGTTGAACTTGCAGGGTGTATCTCGACGAACTGAGGACGCCGGCGTCGAACGCGATGTACGACGACCTGCGTGGTGGGCTTTCTCCGACTGCCTTGACTGCCTTGGGGGCATTTCGCAATGAAAAACCAAGCACAAGTGCCGCCAGAGGGCCGCAAGATGTGGATACACAAAGTTCGATGTGAGGCACACACGACACTACACAACCCATGTTTTTGGGTTGTAGCGGATATCGGTGGGGCAGTTCACGGCGCAGTCTCTTTGACACCGGACAAAAACAGAGATTGAAGCCTAGGCGGTTTGTCATGTACACAAAGCGATTGTAGGAGCCAAAATCGATTCATTCGGCTGGCGTACACATACGTAGAAGCACTCTATAATGCTTGAAGGGGCTGTGTTTCCTACGCTCTGGAGCAAGCCGAAACGTACATGTTGCAGCGATGCAACGTTATTGAGCAAGAGACCGGTTGTGCATGACATGAGTGCAACATCAATGAAGAACAATATGCGCGCTAGCAGCAAATACCAGGCATCGTTGATCGATACAATGGCTGAAGTGCAAGTCATAGAACAATAACTAAATAATTGCCATTTGCCTTCGACTTTTGACGTTAGGGGGGATGACCGAGAGCTCTCCTGGCATCCTAAGCTCGGTTGCAAGGGAGACATTCAGTGTCTAACTGGTACTGTAAAGCTTTCGCTTATAAAGTTATGACTGCCCATGGTTACATGCAAATTTAGACGCATGTGAAGGTTAATCACATCGCTCAGGGAATATCTTGATGCAATGGTCAACTTTTGTGCATGAACAGTAAGTCAAGCTGCTCAATTAGTTCATTCAAATCGAGAAAAAGTTGGGAAGGTCATTTATTGCTATTCAGTCTTTTACCATTCTTTTAATGTCCCGGGTGGGCTACTCGTGGACAATGGAACACAACGTGGTGCTGGTGCTACAGATCTAAGCGAAGGCCTTGGATAAGACAACCAGCGACTGGTGGTCGAAATAGTCGTTGACCTCGAGTATAAAGTGGTCAGGTGCAGCTTAGCCAATTTAAGATTCGTTTGGTAAAGAGTGTGTACGAGGCGTTGAACAATAAATTGAGAACACTCTCCATGTGCCAGGGTGAGGGTGTTGTGTATTTTCGTGCATCGACAAGTGTCGTGCGAGATCTGTGGGGTAAATGAAATCGCCACATATCAGTCCTCACAGGACGTATACATATATTATTTCTGAACACCATTCGTGCCTTTCGTCCTAATAATAATTGGAGACATCATTGGGAATTGGTGCCGAGGTATGCCTAGGTTGCATGCACGGCTGTCAAAACATGTAAGGCCAGGGACCTGGTCGGAAAACTCGCCTAATCAATATGCGACATCGGATGGTGAGTGAGTGCAACGTTGTTGCGTCACAATCATCTCCGCGGCTCGTAACAGCCTCGTAATGCTGCAGAGGACAGCGGCGCAGCATTGTGCTGGCGCAAAGCCTCGTTGCCACCGCTCACTCCTCGTTTTGCCTCACAGCTGATGCCTCAATGGCTGCAATTCTTCCATTCGCGATACGCTAGTGCGTGATTTTGGTCGCACCAAAGAAAAGGAATGCCATTGCACATTTATGTCCTGAAAGGTCGCCCAACGAATTGCCTCGGACGAAAGATTGCCCTACCATCCTCACCGCCAGCCACGTTTCCGCAGCCAAAGCTTCACCCTAGAAGGGTTGTCGATCAGTCCTGTGTTGGACATGAGTGCCCGTTGCCTGCGGCCCGCTTTTAATAATCACCAGCATCAATCACGTGGTGTTGCCTGTTACCATGCACCAGATTGAGCACCACGTGGTCTGGTGAGTGCTGCGTCAATGGGACTTGACGCTCGCCATGCTCGTCCTCTATCAGAGCTCTTCCGACAAACCTTTGCAAGCTTGGGCATTAGCCTCGGCGCGCCCACAATGGGAACCGCGAAAATCGAACCCTGGCAACCGCGAGTGCCCGGGCGTCGCTCGACGCAGGTTTCTTGCAAGTGGCCAGCTGTCTTCTTGGTCAATGGGCGTCAAATTTGTGCAAAGCATGGCTCGAGCTAAACATAGAAATTTCAAGTTTATATGTATGCTCAACCTAGGTCAGAAACCCACGCATTGAACCTGATAGCCATCTGGCTGCTGGAGTGGTCGGTATCGAGCGCCTGCTTGAGGTTGCAATAGTTCATTCAAGATACTTCATTCAGAAATTTCGATAATGTCCGTAAACCGAGGGAGCGTCGAATCCCATCGACGTGAGTCACGTGGCGCACCCATGAGCCTCCTCCGTTGCCAATGCGCCGATGATCTTGGGCAATGTATGGCGGGTACTGGCCAGCTCTGGCGTGCCAACGTTGCCACAATCGTATTTGCCTTCAAAAGATGAAGTTCACCACGCTTCTCGTCGCCACCGTGGCCCTCGCCACCCAGGTCTTCGGCCAGAACACGACGACGGCGCCGTCGTCGGCGCCCACGCCTGCGCCGACCAAGTGTCTCCTTCAGTTCACGAGCCCTTGCAAGAGCTCGTCGGAATGCGGTGATCTCAACGGCTTCAACCTGACGTGTATCAAGTCGGGCTCCAACAAGCAGTGCAACTTTAACGGTGGGTCGACAGTCGCCAAGGACAACCAGTTTAAGGCGGCCGACAACCTTGTGTACCAGTTCGGTGACTGTTCCACGGCGTCGTGCACGACCGGCCACGGCTTCACCGAGGGCCTTCCCACAACGGTCACCTGCCAGGAACCCCTTGTGTGTGTCAAGGAGATTAACGACAACCCCGGTGTCGTGCTCAAGTCGCAGTGCCACACGTGCGGCTCGTGCAAGGCCCAGTCGCTCAAGGACACTCGTTTCGACTGCTCCAAGGTCTGCCCTCTGACCCCTGCCCCCACGACCAAGGCTCCCAAGGTTCCCGGCGCCACTGGCTCTGCAGCATCGTCGGGCAGTGGATCGGAGACATCGGCGCCCGCCACTCGTGCTCCCAAGACTGGCACCCCTGCCCCTACTGCTGCGTCGTCGGCATCGACGGCCCTTGTCAGCGGTATTGCTGTCGTGGCTCTTGCCTTCGCCCAACTCTGCTAAGAGTACCATTACATGGATCCTATGTAACACCTAAATACTATGCGCCCATGAGGCTAGACCACCACTTTCCTCCAGCTAATCGCAGTCAACCTACACCCGACGAAGTGGCTAGCCGTATACAGATTACGATCAAACGGATGAGCCTTTGATTATGTAGTACACAAGGGCGCTGAGGCTGAAGGTCAGGTGCAGGGTGATGAGCCATAAAAAGAGATAGAACCACCGCAACGTCCGCTTTCCGATGCACTTGCCAGTCCATGGACAATGGTGATCGAGCTATCAAGATCAGGTGCGTGAGTGCCGAAGCGTGGGCATGGGTGCAGCATACCCCGTCAATGCACACCTCGCACTCGTAGCAATGTACGGCGTTCGGTGGGCGTCGGATTCGGCAGTGCGCTACATACGTCATTATGTATTCAGAAACATGCGGATCTTCACCGCAAAGGACTCCTTCGTCAGCTCCTTGGGCGTTGACATAGTCCTCGCGAATGATCCCGGGGTCGCTGCACGCCACCATCGCAAACGAAACGAACGTGAGCACGATCATGAGGATGAGGACAATGGAGACCCACGAGGCCACATCGCGATCAAGCATCAGAATCAAAGACGGCGCGATGATGAGGGCAAAGGTGAACGTCATGCACGGCCAATTGGGGCCGACATGGAGCACGGCAGGGAACCTGCTGTGCCCACGCCCGCGGTGGTACAGATACCGAGTTTGACCCACACGAAGGCAGCAGAGAGAGGCCTCTGGTACGTCTACAGCCACGTCGTTGGCCACCATATCGTCGGATGGTTCTTTCGGGGTCTGCAGAGTCATGAGCTCTGCCTCCATCAACCGGCAACGGTCGTCTTTTTTCGAAGTCCCAGCCTTGGTGCAAGGTATCCAGCGCACTTACTAGGCACAGTCGCACAACCTGCCAACACGCCAAACATTTTAACGTATGTGTTTTAATATATAACCTCCAAAATAAATGTTTAACGTTGCGCTAAATGTCCAAAGGTGCAACGTGTATCCATATCAAGGATCGCCTGGCCGCGACTCTGCCGCCCCTGCCGTGGCCTTTGAGATGCCGGCGAATGCATTCGACTTATCCAACGCCGGGTCTATAGTTGGTAAGCGGGATAAAACAGCAGAAGGATCTACCTGAATGCGCGAGCTTGTCATTTGGCATCAAGGTTCATTCGTGCGGACGCGGGAGAGCAGACCGATGTGAGCCCACAAACTTCTACCATGCTGCATTCTCTGACTTCAGTTCGCGTGAAGCGACAAGCTGAGGTGGATTGTACGATTCACCAAAGCCATAGGATAGACCAGGCTCGGGACTATCAGCTAGGGTTATGCGGCTTGGCGCTCCTCATCAAACCAAGGCGGCCCATCGTGGTGTGCTGCGTTGGGATTGAATGCAATACTTAATTGTCGAGATGACGAGATGGATACACACCAACGTTGGGTTCGCAGGACTCACGCTACTGTGCGCACGGCATCCTCTGCGAAGCCCACAACGTGTTTGATTAAGTAGTCGTAAGGTAATGTACGGGTCGTGGGCAAGAAGAACCATACACTGCTGCCTACGAGCTCGCGGCGATGTGTGCCGTAAGTTGTTCGTGCAGAGAAAGCATGGTTGTACGAATGGTCTCGCATTGGCGGTTGAGCTGCTTGCGCTGGTCGCGAACATGGTCCTTGCCAGAGACAAGATCGGCCGTGATGATACCATCGACACCGTTGAACTGAAGCTTGTCCAAGGTACCGCAAAGTTGTGCCAGCGCGTCCTTGGCCTCCGCAAGTTCCTTCCTAGGTACTTTGGCCGTCGCGTTGTGCACAGTGACCTGCCACTCAATCTCCTTCACGCGGCGCTCAATCTTGACGATCGCTAGTTGCAGGTTCGAGATGCTCTGCAGCGCGGCTTCGCTTGACGAACTGTAGGCGCGGGTGCGGGCGTCCTGGGGCATCCTTCGTCGCCTGCCCAGCTATTTTTACGCAATATAAAACCTTGCCTGTCAAACTTCGATTTTCCAAACTTCGAGCGGTTTCATGCGGATCCGGATAACGAAAACAGCATACATCGTCGCCAAGAACTGCGACAATCTGTGCACAAACCTGCCCCGGCACAAGGGCTGAGATCGAGCAAAACAAGGGCGACGACCGATTGATATTAGTGCAAGCGTATCAGTAGAAACGCAAAATCATGAGCGGGATGGCAATCGGCGGCTCGGACTTGACGGGCTCGTCGGGGCCTCGGTCCACGCCCGCTGTGACTAGTTTCATGCGGCGTGCCTACCGAGTGTACGTGAGGACGCCCCACGCGCCAGTTGACTTACTTGTGCCTTGACTTCGGGAGTGTCCACAATTTTAGGTGCGCCGGTAGGAAAATGCACTGGAGACGGGTTTGTCCAGCGCATCTTGGCTTCCACGTCCCCGCATCTACCGTCAGTCAAGAACGTTGCGTCTCGGGCTTTCATCGCGTACCGCTGCTTTCGCTTTTTGCCGCGCTTCTGTGCGAGCTCGAACGCACCCGCGAGCTGGTCGCCGTCGGCGGACGGTACAAACTTCATCCGCGTGTCTTCCTTCATCGCCTCGACGATGCACTCGACGTAAGCACGGGGCGTGTTGCCCACGAGAAGCTCATCGGCCACAAGTGCGGCGGAAAAGACCTCGTACGTCTCGAGGTGACGCAGGGCGAGCGCCACCATGCGCGGTACGACGTCCTGGCGCGGCTCCTCAGCCTTCGGGGGCTCGGGCTTCACGAAGTCTTCATCTCCGTTCGTGAATGGCCTACGGTAGAGCTGACACACGGCCCAGCGAGGCTGGCCTACCGCAAGTCGAGGTGGCGGCTCCCGGCCAGCCCAAAGTTGCCACGGCCGAGGTTGTCGGCACCATACACGAGCCGTTTGTCTTTGCGCATATGCGCGATGACGCCCGCGACGTACTCGTCGAGCGAGAGCATGTTGTCAGGCTGCAGTCGAGCAGCCTCGGCGACGATGTAAGCGCGTGAGACCAGCGGAAGGTGTTGAAGCTTCTGGATCGCGTCGTCTACGAGACGCTCGGCTGCCAGCTTGACCTCAAGCTTGGTGGCGAGAACAAAGTGATCGCCGTGGAAGTTGAGCCGATCGTCCGAGCGTAGCCGCTCCACGATGTAGTCGACGTACGACTCGTGTGTCCAGTCGGGCGGCAGACAGAACTGCGTCTTGTCGCGGATCTTCTGTACCTCGAAGCGCGGGTGCGACGCAAGGTACTTGAGCGCCGACTTGGCCATCTTGACGGCCGCGTCTTCGGCGCCAAGCGGGACAGCCACGGGCACCACTCGCAGTCCTCCGTCACGTCGTCTACGCGCTCATGAGCCTCATATCGATAAATGGAGCGCACGTCGGTGGGACGATGGATGCGTGCGACGACGACCCCTCCGGCGGCGGAAGACAGAAAAAGCACTGCGTCATCTGCGGGCAGCCCACGTACTCGAGGCGCGGGTCCTTCCGCATGCCGTCGACCACGGCGTCAACGTACTCCTGGTCTTCTTTTTCCTCGGGCGTGATCATATCCCGCTTTGTGTTGTAGCGCAGGTCGGGGAAGCCGTATCGGCGGCGGGCCTCCTGCCAAATGGTCGTGATGGGGAAGCGACCAACTTTCTCGAGCGCTTCAAGCGCCATTTTGGTGAACTTGGGGATTGCTGCCTCGACTGTGAGCGTCACGCTTTGGTGGAATGCTGGGGTTTTGCAAAAGATGCCGCGGTCCTTGGCATCGAGAGAGTAGACCATGCGCGGATCCTTCTTCATCTCCTCGATGATCGTGTCAGCGTACTCCTTTGGGTCGACGTTGCGGGGCACGAACGTCTTCGCCTGTCCGATGAGGTTCGTCGTCATCCAGTGTGGCCGCGTCCGGAGCACGTGGATCGCAACTTGCGTCCACTTGAAGACGTCGTACTTAAATGCATGAGCGTATGCGAGCGGCACTGAAAGCGTCAGGTTGCTACCCTTTTCGGAACGCATCTTCGTTTGCCTTGCAATCTCTCTGCGCATGACGTCCATGTGCCAAACGTACGGGTCCCTCGAGTCGCCATGGCCTTGGAGAATCTTCATTCTCTTGAATCTGTTCGCGATGTGCGAGCGCCCGAGGTCCTTGTCCTCGAGAATATCCCACCTAAACACAGACCCAGGTCATCGCCAACTGCGAAAAGCGTTCTCGAACCAGTTCTCAAAGTGGGGCGTGCACCGGTACGATTGGCAGTATGTGTCGAGCAACGCAACCAGCTGCGCCTTGGTCACGATGTTCTCAAGGCCTTTCCAGTCGTCGAGGAACTCGAGGAAGATAAGCTCATCGAGGACATCTCTCTGTGTCTTCTCGTGCTTGTGCTTCTCCAGGTGGTTCCCACGGGCGGCGACCATCGCACCAACGTTCGTGGGCTGCTTTTTCCCACGCAAATGGTATACGCTATTAATCCTTATATAGTGTGCATATTGGGCACGCCAAAGACCCGCGCAGTCGACAACGATGGATGTCGCGGCGTTGTAGCCAGCAAGTTGCGAAGCCGTTCAAAGTTCCTCCACAGAGCACCGGCGAGCATGGACACGCTGATAGTCGCCCCGTACGTGCCTCCAGTCTCACGGGGTACGCACGCGCCAGTACCAATCCAATCGATCCTCTAGAGAAATATAGTTCGTACTTGAAGATTGCAGCTTGGGATGGCTTGCGACGCAAGATGATACTCGCGTCCTGCTATGCCCGTCGGTGCAATGGGCCGCTGTCGAACACAACTTGTCCCGCCGGCCCATCTGGGGCGTTCTTCCGAGTCGTAAAAGGTGGGCTCCATCAAGAGCCCCAGAGACGGAATGGAAGCGCACAAAGTCACGCAGCTGCTTCAAGGCGAGCTTCAAGTTACGGCGGGTGGGTGTCTCGTCAGCGCGGCGCCGCAAGGAGCTTCCAGGACATCCAGACCCGCGGGCGTGCGACCGGTAGCGGCGGGCGTCAGTCCTCGTGGTGCGTCAACGGTTCAATCGCAACGGTTACACCCCGTCCCAGACAGCCAATCACAGGGCGCGGCGATGCCACTGTCGGCGGCCGGGAGGAGACAGCCGCGGTACTCGCGATAGTGCCGCCTTCCGCGCAAGCAGCCATGGACGTCGTAATTGTGCGCAACCCGCGGGTGCGCCAGTGGTGGGTGCACATGGCGCTCATCAACTTCGTCATCTTCGTTGCCGAGTCGTCACGGGGCATCGTCATGCCGACACTCTTTCTCTACTGCAAGTCGCTTGGCGGCGGTCTCTACGAAATGGGCCTCCTCACGTCCGTGTACAGTGTTGGCCGCCTCATTTCGTCCACAGTCTTTGGCTACATGTGCGACAGGTACTCGTTCCGCTTGGTGTACATCGTCTCGGCGGTGATCGGGCTTCTCGGCAACGTCGTGTATTTTGTACCAAACACGAGCGCGCTCATCGTGAGCCGGTTCTTCGTCGGCGTCAGCTCTGGGAACCTCAGTGTGTGCCGATCCAACGTCGCTGCCATGACAAGCCTTGAGGTGCGCCTCAAGTACCTCACGTTCCTCGCCATCTCGGTCTACTGGGGGTACGCCCTCACACCCGGCCTCGACGGCTTCATGACCGGCATTGACTACCACATCTTTGGCCTCCCGCTCAATGAATTCACCGGTATTCTTCGCGCCGTGGGTTGACTCTCATGACAGTGTTGTGTAGCGCCGGGATTGCTGCTCGTGCTTATGAACTTGGTCACCATCGTGCTCATGGCCATTGCGTACGACGACTCGATCAGTGTGAACGATGCGCCGGAGGCACCCAAGCGGGTGTCGGCCAAGGTTGCCTCACCTATCGACTCGTTTGTGCTCTCGGACCGACTTGTGTACGCCGGAGTCGTCCTCTTCATCATGCTCAACGTCGTTGCGCGCGGCGTCCTCTCCATCTACGAGACGATCAACGTCCCACTCTTCGTTCAAGTGACGGGAGACACGAGCACGGACGTGATCGTCGCTGCCTCAAACTTTCAGTTCAACCTTGGGCTACTCGGGTACGCTGTCCTCTCCGCGACGGCGGCTTACCTCCCCATGCGTAGGCTCCTCGCGTACCTGGCGATCGAGATCTGGCACGACGCCATCTCGGAGGTCAAGCTGCTCGTCATCGGCTTCCTTGGGCTTGGTGTCGGCAACTTGATCCTCGCGCTGCACGCGACACCCACGTACACGGAGCTCTGGGTCGGCGTTTTCTTCCTCTGGAGCGTCGGCAGTCCCATCACGACGGCCATATGCGTCTCGGCCTTCTCCAAGATCCTCGGTTCCCGCCAGCAAGGCAAGTGGATGGGGTTTCTCGGCTCGGGCGCGTCCATCGCACGCATCGTCATGCCCATGCTGCCCGCGGCCTTCGCCACCTTCGCGCCCGTGCTGTGGCTCGACGTCGTGCTGTGCGCATTGAGCATAGTCATGCTGGTGGCGTACGACCGTGTAGTTGCCCGGGAAAAGGCCACGTATCTGCGCGAGGGCAGTCCGCTCAAAGATTCGCAAACCACGAGCTACTCGAGCGTTGCCTAAGAATTCATAGACCCAACGTGTGCATACGCCTTGTGTCGTTGTACACACTGTCATGCGCGTTTACTACCGGCATATCCACAGGAACTATTAGCTATGCCAGGACGCCTCAATCCATCGCCACAAGGTCCAGCGGAATCGCCCTCGGCGGCAGGTATTGTCTTCGCGCATCGTCCATCACGTCGCTTGGCGGGGTGCCTGCGTCGACCAGCGCCTTCCGATGAGCCTAACCTCTCCCATGAGGTCCCTTGCCCCTCGCAATACGCGCACCTGAAGCTTCGTGTCGTCGGTCTCGAGGTCCATGGCGCGCGGCACAACGTCGGAGGGAAAAGCAACGGGACGGGGTTCGGTCCACGCCATCGCTGGGGTGATCGCCGGTAGCGCCTTCTTCGCACGCTTTTGCGGCGGCTCGTCGTCCTTGGTTCTATGGGCTACATGAGTCCCTACGCCTTTGGCGGGCGTACGGAGGCGCGTGCGTGGGCGTCGTGTCGGCATCCGCGGCGCGGCAGAAGTAAGCGCGACCCTTCTCATCCTGCTCGAGCCGGAGCAGTGGGTTTTGCTTCATGCCTTGCACGACGCGATGGATGTACGCTTCATGCGTCCACTGGGGCGGCAGGCACTTCTTCGTTTCTTCGTGGAGGAAGGACACGGCAAAGATCGGCACGAACTGGAGCAGGTCGAGTGCGAGCGCTGAGAAGTCGGCAATCGCGAGCTTCACCGATAGCGCCTTCTTGGGCAAGCGATCCTTGAGCCCTCCGCTTGCAGGAGTGGCCTCCACAGGAGCGGCCACCGGCACCGCGGGGTTGCGCGCCACGCAGCGCTCCGTCGGGTTGTACATGACGACGGGGTTTTGGCACATGTGGCCAAGGATGGCTTGCACGTAGTCATCGAGGATCCAGTTGGGCGGTGCCACGCCGTACGCTTGGCTGTAGATGTTTGCAAGCGGCAGGGAGAGGCCAATGGACGCGAGTTGCAGAGTGCGCCGCGTCAGCTTCGCAGCAGCCTCCTCCACGGTGACGCTTGAGGCGAGGGAATACTGCCCTTGACCCGTGCGGCTCTCGCTGTACTGCAGACGCAGGTCGGCTTGCATACCATCTGTGATGTAAGCAAAAAAGTCGTCGACAGTCCAGTTGACGGGCAGCATCTTCTTGGCCTCGCCCCGAATGTACGGCGCCGCGAAAAACTGCACCTTCTCAAGGCTCTTGAGCGCGGCGGCGGTCAGTTTTTCGATCGCAGCTTCGCCCGGATGGGGCATGTTCGGTGCGGCCATGATCCCAGGAGGTCCCGGCGCCGGCGTTGTCAGCAGCGACGGACCCCCGTCGCGACGCAAAAAGGTGAAATAGCTGCGCTCAAAGGTGGGACCTTCGTGGAACTGGAGCCGTCCATCGCGCTGGAGCCGCTCGATGACACGCGCAATGTAAGCATCCTGAGCACAACCTTCGAGCCGGCTGCTCCGCACTTTGTCAATGATGTGGGAGATCGGATAGGCCTCGTCGCGCTGGAGGCAGTTGAGGGCTTCGTTGAGATACTCGGCTGCCGCCGTCGTGTATGGCAGCGGGGGCTTAACGTGCACGTTACTGCGAAGGCGGAAGAATACGAGGCCCTGTCGATCTGTGGAAATTTCGAGCTCGGGGTGGCGCTCCATCTGCTGAACGAGGCTTGCGATGTATGAGTCCGAATCGATGTAGTTTGGCAGGCGGAACCGCAATTCTTGCTCAATCTTTGATATGTAGTATGGCTGCCGCTTGGTTAGGTTGGAAAAGGCGTATTTGGTGAACATGACCACGTCGTAGTTGATCGCCTCGTGGTACCGCAGCGGCGCTTTAAGAACGAGACCCTTTCCTCGCGCTTGAATGGTCCGGTGAATGGCGGAGAAGATCCATGCAAATGGTGCGGCGGGCGACCCGTCACCATCGACCATACCCATTTCGTGGAGCCGGTAGCTGACAATGCGGCTTCCCTCATCGCGATCGGCAATCCAAGACCACCTAAGAAACAAGAGCAATAAGCACGCCACTCATGGGACGACGCCAGTACCAGTTGGAGAATTGTGGAGAGGATCGGCGCGACGATGCGTACTCGTCAAGTAGGTCGATGAACTGCTGCCGATAGAGTACGCTGCGACTCACGTCAGGCAGATCCACGAGATACTCGAGAAAGGGAAGCATGTTCATGACGTCTCGCTCGATGCGTAGGCTGTCGCGGTCCACCGGCCCATCGTCGTAAGCGGACCGCGTCGCCATTGTCCGAAAATGTGTGGGAAACTGGAGCCCAGTTGTGATTGGCCAAAATGCAACAGGCCCAACGGGAAAATTGGAACATTGTGATTGGAAGATTGGATGGCAATTTGATCAATTTGTGATTGGATGAATTTGGCACCGGCGCGACGTTGAATCAATCTCTCCAAAAGCACGTCCAGCCATTTGTACTGGAAGTTCACCAGCGAAAGTTGTTTTGGAGAAAAAGCAATGCTACCTCTATTGACATAAAGTTCAACACTCCCACTCTGGTCCGAAATATCAGGCCTCTAATGCAAAAACAGGGTGGGTGAGGAATCCTTCATTGTTTCCTGGAAAACGATGCGAATACGAATGTATATTATATAACAATATGTCACCAAGGCACATAATGAAACGGCGCCATTCAAATAGAAATATGACGCCTTTCGGAAATAACTAGGCTTCTTCCTAAAAGTCTTCATTGTTTCTCAAAATGAACTTGTATCGCGCATGTAGAGGTTGCAATCGAGATCGAGCCGATGGTTTGGAGTAGGACGAAGTAGCTTCTGCTACTCGGTGCGCTTCGTATTATCCTCCTTTCGCATTCAAATGTATTGTGCCAGCACCGAGTCATAAAACTCGCGGTCCTGCGCGCGCAGTGGCATTAGAGTTAAGGGCGAGAATCTGCACTGTGTCGTACAGATTCTCGCCCCAGATGTCGGTGGTATCTCCGATAGAAATACTATGTGGTATACTACTCTGGTCCAAACTAAATGTCGTACTTTGCAGGGATTGGTCTAAATCAGTCAATTTTCCGTGTTTCCGTCTCCTGATTGGTGGAAATCAAAGCGCAGACGCTGCTCCACGACTGGGTGGTTCACGCGCGCGATTTTACCCATAAATGGCGGTAAACGAGGCTTAGGAAAATGCATGACGAATTTCAACCTTACAAATTTCACCGGTGTGCATAAAGTATTCATTTTTACTTCTTCTCTGCTTGCCACGATGTCCACCACCCCTACACCAAGTCCCGGGACCTTGCCCGCGCTCCTCCAAGTTCCTCTACCACCCCGTGACCCTCGTCGGCACCGGAGCGAAGAACACCGCCGAATCTCGCCACAGAGGCCGCGCCGTAACCAACGTAGCGTCGAGAATGAGAGGTATCAAATTTCAAAAGCATCATGTATTCGGTTTCGCAAGTATCGAATCTCATAGTGAACTTATATTAGGCAATTGCGGACGTAAAAAGCGCAAACACCGGCCGAGCTTGAGCAACTCATCAAGAGCGTGCCCTATGCGCAGCGCCAGACGATGCGCGCCCTAGCCGCCGCGACAGGCATCCTCGCACGACGCTCCAGCGGCACAAGGAAGCCGAGCCGCGGCTGAGCACGATGTCAAACTGGCTCAAGCCGCAACTTACGGACACCAACACGCAGCAGTGCCTCGACTTTGCGCTGTCCCACCTGCGTCCCGCCCCGTGCGGCGGCCACGTCTTCTCGTCCATGAGCAATGTCGTGCACATGGACGAGAAGTGGTTCTTCATGACGAAGAACAAGACGTCATACATCTTGTACGACGACGAGGAAGTGGCCGCTCGGTCCGTGCAGTCGAAAAGGTTCATCACCAAGGTGATGTTTCTCTGCGCGGTCGCGCGGCTGAGCTGCGATCACACGCGCAAGGCGGCCTTCGACGGCATGATTTGCCTGTGACCTTTTGTCGAGAAGGCCCTAGCCAAGCGGAGCAGCAAAAAGCGGCCCCTCGGCACCGTCGAGACTAAGCCGCGCAACGTCGTTGCCGCGGCGTATCGGGCCATGCTCATGGGGAACGTCATCCCGGCGATTATGGAAAAGATGCCCAAGGCTCGATTGCGCTGCGGCATCTTCTTGCAGCAGGATAACGCCGGCCCGCACCGCAGATTGACCACGAAGTCCATATCATGCGAAGTCGAAGTCGGCGGGATCAAGATCGCAATTAAGAACTAGCCGCCCAATAGCCCAGATTTCAACGTTTTAGATTTAGGTTTTTTAAAACTCGATTCAAAGTCTGCAGTATCAAAAAGCTACTCGAACTTTCGATGAACTTATTGATGCTGTAGAAGCTGCGTTTTTCGAGTTGCCCGAGGAGGCACTTTCTAAAACATTCTTGACTTTGCAGAATGTTATGGAGGAGTCGATGGCAATTAATGGGGGCAATAACTACAAGATTCCTCATATGAAGAAGGATAAAGCCATTAAAGACTTCTTCAGTTACAACGTAGTATGCAAGCCGGATTGTTATGAAAGCGCTTTGGCATCTCTTGCAGCTCGGATCACCAGAGAAGCAGAGTTGAAACTGCTGGTTGAGTCGAATTGTCAGGAAGAGTAACCCACGTGGTATTATTTTGTCACGTGTCTGTCAATGGGGACAATCTACTGGTTGGATTGACAAGGGTATACAAATGCAGAGTGTATTCGGACTCAAAATTCAAATGCGACTTTTTTTGGACCAGAGTGGTATTCACCTCGGATATGGCTCGGTTGTATCTTGGTCCTGGTGGGTGATATATCACCTGTCCAATCATATCGTAAGCGGCTCCCGTCTTGAAAAATATCTCTACCTATCACTCAAAGATGAGCATATTTCTCAATAGGCTTGTTTTTGATGAAGTACTCACGCATATCCTAATTAAACAGACTAGTCTACAATATAACTATTCATTTGGTTGAGACTTCATTTTTAATTCTGAGACCTATTGCACCACTTACAGTAATCTCCCGCTAAAATACGAAGTGATATCACCACCTAACAGCGTAATTAAATGTTTCATGACACACGAAATTCGCGAGCATTTTTTAACGATATGCGCGTATTTTTTCGCAGTGTATGTATTTTATCACGTTCAATTTTTATGATAAGAAGTCACCACCGTCTCATTCTGCAATTGATATGGTTAAAGGAAAGGGAAAGCGACTGACGGACGCGGAGCGACTGGCAATCCTCCATGGGCTAGACAAAAAAACCATGTCAAAAACAGAATTGGCCCGGATCTACGGTGTGTCTGAGGGGGCAATACGAGCGACGATAGCTCGTGAAGAGTTAATTAAATTGCGCACAACCGGAGTGGCTTTAGCTATCCGGGAACAGCGAAAGCGCTCTACCCCAGCCAGGTTTCCCGAATTGGAGAAAGATCTCCATACGTGGTCAGCGGGAATCCGCGCCACGAAAATAGTAGTGCCTCCTGAAATTTTACGAGTAAAGGCCCTTGAAATAGCTCGTACCCACGGCATACCCGTGGATGCTTTTAAAGCTTCTTGGCAATGGCTTAAAAATTTCCGCTATCGACATAGTTTGCCAACAATTCTGTTGAACGGGGAAGGGGGTGAGGTTGATAAAAATAATCCAGCAATAATTCAAGGTCTAAACGACCTAGCGTTAAAGATTCAAAGTTATTCTGACGAATGCGTTTTTAACATGGATGAAACTGGTTTGTTCTACCGGCAACTCCCTCGCAACTCGGTCATCATGGCTGACGAGGACCCCAAGGAAACTCGAGGTACAAAAAAGTGCAAAGATAGGGTGACCGTTGTAGTCTGCTGCAACTCTACTGGTTCGTATAAAATTCCCTGCACGATAATTGGAAAATCGGGTAAGCCTGTGTGCATTATTGGAAAATGTTGGCCAACGCCATACTTTTAATCAAAAGAAGGCGTGGCTCGATAGCGATATTGCAGTACGCTGGTTCCATGATGTCTTCGAACAATTCGTGAATAAAATGGGACTTACTAAAGTATTGCTAATAGTCGATAATGCCCCGGGTCATAAATGGCCTGCTTCCACTAGGAATATTGAAATAGCATATTTGCCTGCTAGTTGTACCTCCTGGAAGCAGCCCTGCGATTTAGGAATTATTGCAGCGATTAAACAACGCTACAAGTATCTTATTTTGCGGAAAACTATCGAGTTTATTGACAAACCTTGTTCGGAAAGACAGGAGGCAATGGAATAGGCTGCTAAAATGCGGCCAGGGAAACCTGGATTATCGGAGGGTCGCCGGGCCAATCTCCTTGACGTTGCTGAGCACCTTGTCCAAGCATGGGACGCTATAACACCAACAACTATTCAGAACGCTTTCCGAAAGGCCAGTCTCACTGAAAAAATGCCAATTCTCTAAGACACACACGGAACACCAGCCATTGATGACTGCGAGAACGACGACTTAGCTACCACCCAATAGTTCATCTCCTTTTTCGCCGGTATGACTGTGCAAGACCTTCGCGACTACGTTCACGCCGACGATCGCACTTCGCCTGAATATATCGAGGCTATTCTTGACGAGATTAATTCTCCGTAATGCATTATATTTTTGCGTGATTTTAATAAATGTTTCATATTAATATTCAGGTGCGCAACGAAATATAAAGATTATTTCAAAGGAACTATTGGGTGATGTTTGGCAAAAAGAGTTGGATTCGTATATTAGAGCGAGCGTATTTTAGCGGGAGATAACTGTACTTGGGATTGGCCATTAGCA
>JNBR01002568.1:0-10428 GCA_002081595.1 Achlya hypogyna
TCTTGTCGCCAACCGCCGTCGTTCAGATGTAGCTTAACTTATAGACGACATGTCCATTCGATTGATCTCATACACTAGTGAACAGACTGCAATGCTTCCACCCTCGCGGCAGTGTCGGCACTGTCCGAAGCAACGCGGCATGCGGAACGCTCCTCGGATCGCCAACTCCGAGCTGTGCCGTTCCCAGTTTGTTGATCATCGCATGGCGCCGCTGCCGACGCGTCCGGAGCTTGACGCCGGCGGCAGTGCCACGGTTGCCGTGTGGCCTGCCGAGCACGAAGGAACAATCGACGTCCCTGGATAATCGTGCGGTTGCCAATGATGTGAAGGCTGCATTGGGTGACTTGTGACGTCGAAAGCACC
This sequence comes from Achlya hypogyna, assembly GCA_002081595.1. NCBI lineage: Eukaryota > Oomycota > Saprolegniomycetes > Saprolegniales > Achlyaceae > Achlya > Achlya hypogyna. Next base: position 364 of record JNBR01002568.1, read on the forward strand.
CTTCGATGACCGCACCGGCGCCATCTGCCGCGCCACCGGCAGCAAGGCGCCTGCGGGATGCCCACTGAGAGGGCCCAAGGAGCCCACTCAGCCAGGGTCATCATCCCTCTCGTCGGCTGGAGCAGCTGCGGACGCCAGCGGCGGCGTGGCTGGGCGTATCTTGGGGCGGCGTCTGGTCCGCACATAAAAAGACGCCTTGAAGTTGTGGCAAGTTGCGTGATTTTAGCGGGTGCCGCCGAACATGTCATTTTCCAAGACGATGGCGACCGTGCACACGACCGAGCTCAAGAAGCTGCCCGGTGGCATCCACGCCCGTGAGCATCGCCTCGTGGCCCCGCTTGACCACTTTGCTCCGTCGGAGGCCGCCACCGTCACGGTGTTCGTACGCGAGGTGGTGGCTGACAAGCATCTCGCCAAGACTGACCTCCCGCTGCTGCTGTACCTGCAGGGCGGGCCGGGGTTTCCGTCGCCGCGACCCACGGGCCCACCGACGGGATGGCTTAAGCGTGCGCTTGACGACTACCGCGTCTTGCTCGTAGACCAGCGCGGTACGGGGCTTTCGTCGCCGATTACGGCACAGTCCATGGCGCACTTGCTGGGCGACGATCAAGCGCTCGCGGCTTACCTGAGCCACTTCCGCGCCGACGCCATCGTGCACGACGTGGAGCTCTTCCGTACGACGGTGTTCCCGACGCAGACCCTGACGCTGCTTGGCCAGTCGTACGGCGGCTTTTGCATCCTCTCGTATCTATCTTTCTTTCCGACGTCCATCGAGCGCGTGCTCTTCACGGTCGGTCTTGCGCCCGTCGGCGCCAAGGTCGACGACGTCTACCGCGCCACGTACGCCAAGATGGCTGAGCGCAACCGTCGTTACTACAAGCGGTACCCCGAAGACGTCGATCGTGTCGCCCTCATTGCCCATCATCTGCTCTCACACCCGGCGCGGCTGCCCGGCGGCGGCACTCTCACCGCCCGCCGCTTCGCGACGCTCGGTGCTTCCTTTGGCCTCGCCGGTGGCATGGAGACCGTGCACTACCTCCTCGAAGGCGCGTGGCTCGACGAAAACACGCTGGCCAGCGGCTTCCTCGCCGGCGTCGAAGCGCTGCAGGCCGGCTTCGACACCAACCCGATCTACTACTTCTTGCACGAAGCAATCTACTGCGACGGGTCGGCTCAGTCGCCGTCCAAGTGGGCGGCGGAGCGGGTGCACGCGGCAAGCGGCGACGCCTTCGATCCCGCGCGCTTCAAGACGCTGTCCTTCGAAAACTCGCCGCTCTACTTCTCGGGCGAGATGGTCTTCTCATGGATGGCCGAGGACTACGCGGGTCTGCGCCCCTTTGCGGGTGCGGCAAAGGTTCTCGCGGCCAAGGCAGACTGGCGGCCGCTCTACGACGTCGATGCGCTGCGCAACATTGCCATTCCCGGCGCTGCGCTCATCGCGTACGACGACGTCTTCGTCGACCGTGAGCTCTCGCTGGCGACGGCTCGCCTCCTCGGCGATAACCTCAGCGTCTTCATCACGAACGAGTACCAGCACTCGGGTCTGCGCGACGACCCCGCCATCTTCGAGAAGCTCCTCAAGGCTTCCAAGGGCGAGGTGATCCTGCCGTCGTAGAAGCTGTTGCTAGGGTTAACCTTTTCAATGGCAGTGTGTGATCCTATGAGGTTGATGTAGCGGTTGCGGCCAACGATGGCCGTGGACGCCATGGAGTTCGGGCGGTTGGCATCCGGCGGCTAGATCGTCTATAGTCATGACAGGCAGCGAGAACATGCATGGTAGTCTTATAGGTTGCTAGGATGTTATAAATAAGGCGCCGACTCCTCCAGGTCCTTTCGGATCTCTTGGATGGTCGTGATGCTCGTCTCGATCGTCTGGAGATGGACGCGGAGAATGGGATCAGCCTGGTCAAGCTTCGAAAAGCTGGGAGGCGGAAGGTCCGCTGCAAAGAACGCGAGCGGGTGATCATAGTATGACGGTTGTGTGTGGCGCGGGATCGCGCTCGCCCGTGAGGATGTCGTTGTGCGGCGGGTCGACTCGCGCGGCTTGACGAGCGACTCCGAGTCTTGGTAGTAGGACCCAAAGACCCCGCGCATCGAGTGGAAGCGCTTAGGCGGGCGGCCCGCGACGGACATGCGCGGCTGCATCAGGGAGGTCGTGGCGTCGGCGTGGGCGGCGGGGAATACGCGGGCGGCGGCGCTGATACGGAGGACGAGGTGGGCGCCGCTGCCGTCGAGGTGTGCAACAGCCAAAACTAAGCCCCCGTGGCGACATTTTAATGACGTGCGCCCATACAAACGCCAAGCTTTCGTGGATGCAGGTATTTTAATATTGGTAATGGCCCGAAGTAATGCAATTTCTCGGGAAAAACGGCGCTCAACCGTCAAAAACATCATAAAAATACCGTCTTTTTGATGGCGTGCGGTGATTGGCCATAAATCCTGTAAGCGCACCAATGAACGAGCTAGCTGACGCAAAACGGACCAATCGAATGCTCCGACTCCACAAGGGGCACGAACGCGACACACACAGAGCGGCTCCGGACGCCACATGCGGCGGAAGCACCCAGGAGACAAGAGGTCATCGACACGGTCGAGGCCCACAGCCGAGGCTCAGTGGCCACAGAGCCCATCCGCAATGCCATTGGCACCTGCAAAGCGCAGGGGCTCAGCGGACAGTTGTTAGCGTTCTAGTCTTCTTGGCGTAGAGTTCATGGACGTGTATTGTCGGCAAGCGTCAGATCGTCGCAAGATCAAGTGTGCACATGCAATACTACGCAGTACTTGGCATTGTTGGTTCCACCTCCTTCAGGTTGTTGCGCATTGAAACTGGCCTTGCACTTCGAAGGCGGCGACGCCCGTGGAGCCTGCCACGTCATAGGAGTCAAGCACTTGCAACGTCAGCTCCGCTAGCCGCGAGTTACGTATCGTTCTGAGCACGAGGATTGCGAAGCGGACAACGATCATTGAGGTTCTGGGGGCTTGAACGGTACAGTACTCAAAGCCTCAATACGCTGTTAACAGCACCCGTAAGGTAGTGGCATAGCGTCCACCTGTGTGCATTGTACTCCTCGCCCATCTCGTGCTTGTTTTCTCGAAACCCATATGAGCGATTCACGTAGTTCACATAAATCCCTCGCTGGGTATAATGTACAAGGATATTTACGACACAAAGGTAACAAAACTACAGGCAAACCGTACGTGGGCGAGCCGTTGGACGCAAGCGTGGAGTACTTGGGCGGAGGCTGCTGTTGCTGTTCATGTACAAGCGTACTCGGTGGAGGCGATCGTACGTGTCAGTGAATGAGCCGCCGCCCATTCCGCGCACTGCTTTGGGTACGACATGAGGGAGTGCGCGTGCGATCGTCAGGCACGCTAGCCGCAGGTCTTCTGGACCGACGACCGTCAGCGACACGGTTGACCTCTGCAGACGTGCAGACTTGACGCAAATGGAATAGAGCAAATGCTCATACGAGAACCGCAAGGTCGCCGGACGCAGTACAAACGCGAGCTCGATGCCACTCGCCTCGCTCTGGATCAGCCGCGCCGTCAGCGGAAATGACGTGCCCAAAGTAACTTGAAAGTTCGTCAGGCCCGACTCGACGAGGATATACACATAGCTATGACGCCGAGCTTCGATGAGCGTCGCTGTAATGGCCTCGTCTAGTTGTCTGCAGGAGCACTGCACGCTCTTCGGACTGTAAGCGGACTCGTCGCTTAGATCATGGGCGATGGCGTCTGAAGGACACAGAAAATGGCTCCAACTGAATACCAGTGCCTCAGTGGGGAGGCCTCGAGGGCCGCCAAACGAGTTTTGACGCACGAGATACCCCGAAGATGGCGAAATCATTCGAACTTATTGCGCAAAAAGGCAAAGTGACTTTGGTCCGCGAAATGGTTTCCACTTGAACAGTAGTAGAGAAGCAACATGGTCGGGGACGGCGGACTTCGATGTACCGTACTGAATTTGACCAGCAGGTGGCGACACGCCATATATCGTTCGTGATACAAAATGACAAAAATCGTCACAACAGATGCGAACACATGTGGCGGGCTTTATTGAAGACTATAATACTAGGAACTCAATACACTAGTAGCAGTAGGTCGCTCAGAAGAGGCTGACGGAAGCGAAGTGGCGGTCTGACCTCAGCAAGAACCAAACACGAGATCTACTCCGAGTAGATTTTCGGAGACCTGTGCCAGCCTAGACCTGTTAAAGCTTGAAGGTGTATAAATGTATCGTATTTATCGAAGCTATCCCCAAACTCTCAACTGCCTGTCCAAAGCCGTGTAAGCGGTTTAAACTTGACGACTCACTAGACCAAAGTTGGAAATGGTTGACGTCTTTGTAGCTTGTGGTCTTATATCGAAAGACAAATGCCGAAACAAAAACGCAACTTCTAATCGTTGGATAAGTTAGCGGTACGATTCTATTCATGCTGTGCAGCTCGGCATAGAGCGTTGCCGCCAGTCGGCCCGATACGCCACTTGCGGAGGATCATCGCGCGGGCCACGCTCGGTGTACCTTGACGAGTACTGCGTTGTTCCGATGCGCGGGGGAGCTATGACATAGAGTGCTTCACCGACTTCTTCGTCGGGCTCTATATCCGTGTCGAACGAGTCCTCCGACACGTACACGGTCGGGACACCGTCATGGATGTCTTGCTGCGGCTGGCGCAGCAGCGAGAGTGAGGTTTCACGGTGGAGGGCATTGGTGGCGCGAAGCGGGGTAGCCGAGACGAGTCCCCTCGCGAGCACGAGACTGCCAAGGCAGTGCGCTGGCCCCTTCCGAGAGAAACTTGCATAAAAGGCTGGCCAGTGAACGCTTTGAAGGCAAAAGGCGTCGTCGAGCTCAAGAGGGCCGCTTCGACCATCGAGCGACACGATGCGAAACGCTGATTTAGTCGACCGCCTTGAAGACCAGCGCAACTCGCGCTGGAAGGAGTGACCGGCAAGGTACCGCCGAGAGGTGGTGTGGCGAGACGCCACATGCACCGTGGCGCCGAAATACAACCCCGAGGCCACGAGAGGCGCCTTCGCCACAGTGACAAGCTCGAGCTCGATGTACTCGGCACCGCTGAGCAGGAAGCGCGACTCAACAACGGTGGCACGGTGTTTGTTTGTGTCATGAATGACCATGGCGGTGTGAAAGGGCAGCTCAAAGGAGAGAACAACGGGGACGTTGGTCTCGATGGCCGTCGTAGCAAGTCGAGTGGTGGTGTGCTGGGGGGACATTTGAAAAATGAGATGGAGCTGTGCGATGCATGGGTTGCTGCGGACCAGAGAATCGGGTTAGCGCAACGCTATTATAGGAGCCGGGACATCGATTACATGCTCAACGGCAAACGCGTCAGAGTTTATATGTCGAACATGTGTTGCTGACCTTCTCAGATTTAAGACAAGTTCCCATCGTGGAGAACTTGGTTGCGCCAACCTGGCTATTCAGTGGTAAGTTTTCGCGTCCGGGGGAAACCTTTACCGTTCAGCAAGTCGGGGTGTATGCACCGCATGATATACGTATATACGTATACATTGTGCATTTGCTAGGATATTCCAGATAACAGCGATTATTCTCTTAAACGCTAACTAACTGTATACCTACGGAGGCTTAGGACTGTGCAATGCATCGTGTGGATACACATTCGACGCGAACGAGTACTGCTGTCAATCGATTGGACTCGATGTGGTCAAGGGCTCCTCAAGATTACGATGACTGGGTTCCACATGAGACACTCTCAAGAAATACCAACTTGACAGATGCACTTGACCATCGACATTAATGGACATCTGGACTCCACCATACTGTAATACGGGGAAATTCACCGCTAGATCTATGACAAGCGGGGGCGCTAGGACAAGTATGATCGGGAAACGTCGCTGGGTAGGTGATCTGCTGCATGACGACGGCCGTTGGTTTGCACCACATGCGTTCGGCGGGCTTCAAGCGTCGCAATCTGTTGAGCGAACCTTTAAAGAGTAGGGATGCGACGGTCTGGAATAAGCTGAGTACCTGAAGTGGTCTTGAACACCGCAATCGAAACTAGCCAACTTTGGAGTTCCGACTAACAAAGCCCCGCGTTTTGAACGAGCGTTGCATGCGAAGTTTATGTTCAGAGGTGGCTTTTTGCAACAGCTCGGCGTACCTTGCACGCCTTCGATCTCCATGGTAGATCTTAGTGCATCAAATCGAAGCCCTTCCACATCATGCCAATGCTTTTGTTGTTCAAGTTACTCTATGTGCACTACTCTACTCGCCTTGCAAAGGCATATGAGCTGTCGTGCACAACAAAGGCCAGCATCTCGTGGTCGTTCGATACAAACTCCGTGTTGTAGTTGTGGGTAGACACGTAAACAGTGGGGAGGTCACCGTCGTCGTCTCGACGCAATGTGGCTAGAGCACGCGCCCGTTGCAGAGCAGGCATTGCTGCAAAGCCCACAGCACCTGAGGATTGTAACACAAGGGCTCCGATGATAGATCCCGCAGCTTTTACCGGTGAAAACCCAACGCTGAACGACGGCCATCGAACGCTGCGAAGTGAGAAGCGGTCATGAACTTGGACTCGGTGCCCGGGAGTTTGACCAGTGACGCGGAAGATTGCCTTGTCAGAGCACTTCATCGCCCAGTGCAGTCGCGGGCCAAAGACGTAGCCCGTGAGGTAGCGCTTTTTACGCATCGAAACGACGTACACAGCGTCGCCAAAGCGAAGTGGAACCGTTCGAGAGGCCTCAGCAGCCAGCTCCAGCTGAACGTTTTCGGCACCGCCCATGTCCAACGACGCTTCAGCGCACGTCGCCTCGGACGCCTCTTGGTGAACGAGCATTGCATTAGGTACGACATCGTCGAAGGTCAAAACCAGTGCTGATTTTGTCATGATGGTGTCCTCCCACCGCATTATGGAATCCAAGAATGGCATATCATTCGAGGTTGCTCCCATGCGATGTGCGGCATGTATGGCTGGCGATGAGCCGTGATGGCGGCGAGGTGGCCTCCGGAAGTGTTCTCGGCGTCACTGCTTCAATACCGCACCATCCCTCAATCGCATCAGCCGTCACGTCGGATTCGTTGAAGTGCGTCCCATTGGCTGCCATAGCAACACTGTCAATTCAGTCGCAACTTTTGCGCCGAAAAGCCCTCTACAAAACGCACGAGCCACGGTCCCTTTCCCCACTCTCGAGCGATCTAGCCTCCCCATATTCCATTGCAAGTGCGCATTGCTCCAACGAAGCTTGATAAGATTGTCGATGAAGAAGGGAACGGATCCTTGGGCGACGTCCACCTTGCACTTGCACCGGTGGCAGGCAAAAGCTGATAACGGCAGAAAACATATGTGTGTGACGCGCCGCGGCGCTGGGCTTGAAAAATGTATCTTGGTGACGTCTGCGTGGGAGCAAGGGACACGCGCCACCGACGAGGCCGCTCATGACTCGAAAGATTGTCACCAGCGGTGGCTTCGTATATCGCCCCTTGCCGTCATCGACCACTATCTCGTACGCAAACTTAGGCATTTCTTGCTGTGGGCTGCATCGGACTGACGTCTCGGCAGTGCCACACACGGCATCACTATGAGCCACGTCGTCGATGCGTTGCCAGGACAATACCATCCGAAGCCAAAGAGCTGGAGATGGCCAAAGAGAGCGGAATGAACAAATACATGTCGAGTGGGGTGCCTCGTAAGGCGCCTCATTCACGCCTCCCGAGCAGCAAAGGAAGGCGGCGTTATGGATCGCAGGCGAGACATTAGTCGGATGGGCGGTCGGCACCGCGATCTGCAGCTACGATCGCCCAGCGCTCGTTCTCACATGAGCCATCGGCGTTCTCGCATGAGCCATCGCCGTTCCCGGTGGCGATGCCGAAGGTGGGCGTTGGCACTTTCTTGGCTTGGATCGGTGAAGTGGACCAATCAAAAGCCGCGAAAAAGCCATCCAGGATCTGATTGGGCGAAATTAGACTACCTTTTTTATGGCCGACCGCGAATTGGCCATGGGGCATGGGAAGCGGTGGGCCGATGACGAAGACGATCAGCTCTGCCGGTCCATCATCGCCGTGTCAGAGGTGGAGACGGAGGATCTCCTGCGAGGCCCGACCTACTGGGGAAACGTGATGAGCCACTTGGCGTCGCTCGCACCGGGCGGCAAAACGGATCGGACGGCCTGCGCTGTCGAAAACCGCTGGAAGGTGCTCTCGGCACCAGCAGTCTGGCTGCGCGAGTCGTGCGTCGACAGTGTTCCCACCACGACGTGCTGCATCTGCCACGAACTTCTCTTTGATGGCAAGAAGGCCGAGGACGGACCGAAGCTTCTCAATGTGCATCGGATGCAGAAGGCACATAAGATTGCAACGGCAGCCTTCCTCCTTGAACAAAAGGCGTCCATGTAACGTGACCGCCCTTGCCCTGGCCGCGTCTCTCACTCATCGACCAGGGGCAGCAGCAAGAAGCGCGAAGCCTCGGACGACGAGGAAGGCGACGACTGTGGTTCGGCCAAGAGGCCGCGCACCGAAAACATCACGCAGCTCCAGAAGCGCACGGACTACCTCTCGTGGGACGACTACTTCATGAGCGTCGCCTTCCTTAGCGCCATGCGCTCCAAAGGTACCGATCTATGACCCTTGTTCTTCCTAATCCGCTTCTCCGCAGATCCGTCGACGCAGGTCGGCGCGTGGTAGCGCATTGCGGTGCGCCCTGTTGCTTTATGCATCCGGTAGCATCGTCAATGCCGAAAAGAAGATCGTCGGCATCGGCTACAACGGCTTCCCTAACGGGTGCGACGACGACGCGCTCCCGTGGGCGCGCCAGGGCGCGTCGCCGTTGGAGACGAAGTACCCGGTGCGCTCTCTTGTGGTGCCGACAGCTTATCTTGCCTAGTACGTCTGCCACGCCGAGATGAATGCAATCTTGAACAAGAACTCCTCCAGCGTTCACAACTGCACGGTGGCCGCGGCGATCGCAACGTTTCCTCACGAAGCGTAGATCTACGTGGCGCTGTTTCCGTGCAACGAATGCGCCAAGTTGATCATTCAAGTGCGCGGCGTCATTCGTGCGCGGCTAATGTACGCGCTAGAGCGGCATCAAGAGCGTCATTTACTACTCCGACAAGTACAAAGACGAGTACGTCGTCCACCTGAGGCGCCACCGACTCACGCAATGCAGCTGGAAGTTTGAAGCCTCGCGCCGCCTTCTCGACCTTGCCAAGGTACGCGTCAGCGCCGCCGGAGCGGAATCGTATGTGCGTTTGCGCAGGTGACGTATCGGCAGCACGAGATGTCGACCACGAGCCTTACGATCGACTTCACCTCGATTCGATAAGTTCGCGATTCCGAGCCCCTTCAACTTAAACTTCTGCAATGTCATTCGGCCCACTGTTCATGGCACTCCATCACACCGGCGAGAGGCCCATCAGCTTCCTTCCTTTTTTTGGCCCTAGGGACGCCAGGCAACGGCCGCACCGGGTGCGCGCTCCACCGGTGGCGTTGTGTTCGATCTCCCGGCGCCGACTGACTCGCTATGAGATCGCAACTAGTCCTTTGGCCTGTGTTTCACTGCGTCGCAAGATGGACCGTTGATGAGCCACTGGCACCGTCGTTGTACCCGAAGCGTAGGTCAGCAACTCCGAGGCGACTCTGTCGTCTGCGCCGAGCAAAGCCCACTTCACCGCGGTCGAGACGCAACGTGCAGGAGCTTGCTGACTTCCAAGCACACCGTATTTCAGTCAGGCACAAAGCAAAGAATCGGGAGTCCGATCCTTGCGCAGTTGAACAGTAGGACGCTTGCACATGAGCTCGCACAGCTGCCACCTCTGGGCCATCGCCGCCACTTCCTTTCGACGCCAGCAGTCGATGAAGCCGTGTGCATTTACATCCCGCTTGCTTTAACACTGTAAGCAAAGCTGCGGCGCCTCAGTGCTACTTGGTACTGAATGGTCCTGGTCAAATTTCAAGTTGATACTGCGTCTCACAAGTGCGACCTGGCGACCGTTGCAGCCCACAGCAAACGACCGACGACAGACACAAAAAAGTACATTTAGCGAGCGGCTTCGGTGGCCAGGACCTTGTCGAGGTACCCGCCTTCG
>JNBR01000397.1:0-29369 GCA_002081595.1 Achlya hypogyna
GGGATAGAGCAAACGTACGGTACTCCGAAGGCCATTTTGCAGCCATGGTGCGCGCCCAAAATGAGGTCCGAACCCCCCCCCTTACATGAGTGCAATACATTCACACGACCATCAAGCCGATTGGTGCAAGTTTCAAATTGTGGACATGCCCAATATTTTCACACCACCCTGCATCTCGTTGGCTGAGTCTGGTCTGTTTCAACACAAATGTCCTGTTCCCACCTGCTTCGTTTTTAATAACATTTGGAAAATATATCGAACTTGGTTTGGATCTCATTAAATTTGATGGAGACACGGCAAATTCTTTTGACGTGCAAAAGCCACCAATCCACGAGCTGCACGGTATCGTTAGGGTTCGGGCTTTGAACTGACTGGACTTCTGTATGGTTTGAGGGGGTGAGTCCCAGTCGTTGATTTCGTAATCGTGCTTACTAATCATTTCCCTGGCTCGGGCACAAGTTGCAAGCTCTTTGGACGCGGCGGCAAAAAGGTATCATCGGTGCCAACGTTCCCCCCGTAGCCTTACGGTTGTAGCAGCACCATGGACCCGTTCAACACCTACCCCAACGGCAACCATGGTCATCCCAATATGAACCATGGTCGCATGCCCCACAACATGCAAGGAATACCCATGAGCATGCCAATGATGCCAGAACTCGGTATGGGCTTCGATGGGTCGTACATGCAGCCTGGAGGCTACGTTATGCCCTCAATGCAGCCGCCGCCAATGGCTAGTGCCCTAACGCCTGTCTCGGCAACTTCGAGCGCACCGAGCGCCGCTGCATCGTCTACTGCCACCAAGGGGAAGAAGCCGACACCTGCAGCCTCCCGCAAGCGAAAGGCCCCGCCGAGCGACACGCAATCTAACCCGGATGCGCCGGACAGCCCGTCGTCGGCTGCTGGGGGTGGGGCTGTGGACAATGAGGAGAGCCGCAAAGCCCGTCGGCGCGAACAGATCGCCAAGGCCGCGCGCAAGCATCGTCAGCGTCAGAAGGACGAACTTGTCGCGCTCCGCGAAAAAGTGAAGGATCTCAAGGAGCAAATTGAAGTGCTTCAAAGCTCGGAGCCATCGGAGCATGATACGGAGACGGGCTGGAAGCAAGAAGCTGAGCAGCATGCCGAGATCCGTGCGCGCGTGGACCAAGAGAATGAGTTCTTGCGCAAAACCCTCATGGAGCAAATGAAGTTCATCCAGCGTCTGCAGGACTACTTCACCAAGCAGCCCTTGCTCAATGCGCCTTCTCTCAACAAGATGCTTACAACAGCGCCCTCGTCGGCGCCGTCAGCACCGGCGCCATCGCTCATGCCGCCCCCGTCGATGCCCACGTCGTTCTTCCAGCTTCCGACAGTGTCGTTCCGCGATACGTTGCTTAAGATCGCCGACGATGCAATCGAGGCCGCTATGACCTCTGTTCAGCACGGTGAACAATTGTTCAAAGCGCCCAAAGTCGCCAACATGAGCTACCTCGGCGTCACCGTGCAGTACGAGATGGCGAAGGACAGCATACAGATCTTTCTCCGCCATGTTGTCCCGGGCGTTAGCTACATGGATGCAAGTGCGCGCGTCTGGGACCTGCTCACGTCCAAGCAGTTCAACGAGGAGTTCCCTTTCATGGAGTCGTACGAGGTGCTTGATGCGATCGACAACGACACCAAGTACATCCGTGCCCTTCTGAACCTTGCGCTGCCGAACGCAGACGCGCATGGAACGGGCAAGATCAAGACCGAGCGCCTCCACGCAGTTAAGCGACGGGTCATGGCTAACGCTGTGTACATCGCCGCCCGCAGTGTCAACGATGACCCAAGCTGGCCGCAAACGCCCGCCTACGTTCGTCGCAACCAGAACCTTGGTATTGTGCTTCGCGAGTGCATGGACGAGGGTCGACGCGCCACCGAGGTACTCTGGTGCATGAAGGTTACACTCGGTGAGCACACGGACACATCGATCACAGCCAACACGCCCGACACGATCCTCCGCAACCTCTTCGAGGTCACACCACCCTTTTTCAAGTCGATGCTTGACCGCGTGCAGTAAGTGGAAAGCGTTCGAGGCGACTGCAACGGTACTGCGACCTCGAACAGTTAACGATAGTCCTTTATATGTAACTCAAGTAGCTGCCGATATGTTCATTCTCGTTGTTGCCCATGTCAGCAGCCACGTCCAATCTCACTCGCGCCTTCGTCGAGGTACGCTGTCCAGCGTCGCTCGCCGACAAAGCGTAGAGGCCTTTACGGCACGGCACGGGCAGCGCTGCATCCGGTTGCCGCCCCGCCGCTCAGTGCAGTTGTCGTCTATCTCCTAGCGCATTTCGGCAGGAATCATGATCCTTGCCGCGAGCACATGGGCATCCGTCGAAGCTGCGTGCAGCGAATTCGCGAAGCTCGAAGTTCGAAGGGGGAGCCGGATACGCTATCCGTCGGACGGCCCTGCGTCGCTGGTTCTGTTTTGGATATCCGAAGAAATATGGGGCAGGGACAAAGCGGGCTCCCGGGCTCCAAGAAGCCGGAGAAGAAGGACGATGCGCCTAAGCGCAAGAAGTTCGAGCCACGCGCCGGTGCCATGACGCGCAAGCGCAAGAAGAAGAAGGGCCCCTCCGTGGCCACGCGTATCCCGGCGGTCTTCCCGACGGCCAAGTGCAAGCTCCGTCTGCTCAAGCTCGAGCGCATCAAGGACTTCCTTCTCCTCGAAGAGGAATTTATCAAGAACCAAGAGGTTATGAAGCCCAAGCAGGAAAAGGACGAAGAAGAGCGCTCGAAGGTCGATGACCTGCGTGGTACGCCCATGGGCGTCGGCACACTCGAGGAAATGATTGACGACAACCACGCCATCGTTTCATCCAGCGTTGGCCCGGAATACTACGTCAGTGTTATGTCCTTCGTCAACCAAGACATGCTTGAAGCTGGCTGCTCAGTGCTCCTCCACAACAAGGTCATGGCCGTCGTCGGTATTCTTTCAAACGATACGGATCCCATGGTCAGTGTCATGAAGGTCGACAAGGCGCCTCTCGAGTCGTACGCCGATATCGGTGGTCTCGACCAACAGATTCAGGAGATCAAGGAAGCAGTCGAGCTACCTCTTACACATCCAGAGCTTTACGAGGGCATTGGTATCCGTCCACCCAAGGGCGTTATCCTGTACGGTGAGCCTGGCACAGGCAAGACACTGCTCGCCAAGGCTGTTGCCAACCAAACGTCGGCGACTTTCCTGCGCGTTGTTGGCTCGGAACTTATTCAGAAGTACCTCGGCGACGGTCCCAAGCTCGTGCGTGAAATGTTCCGCGTCGCCGACGATCACGCGCCGTCCATCGTCTTCATCGATGAAATTGATGCCGTCGGTAGCAAACGTTATGATTCGAGCAGCGGCGGCACCCGCGAAATTCAGCGTACGATGCTCGAGCTGCTCAACCAGCTCGACGGTTTCGACGAGCGCGGTGACGTCAAGGTCATCATGGCGACGAACGCCATCGAAAGCCTCGATCCCGCATTGATCCGGCCAGGCCGTATCGATCGCAAGGTACCTCTTCTCGGACGCCGAACCCCACTTACTCATGGCCGCGTAGATCGAGTTTCCGCTGCCCGACGTCAAGACGAAGCGCCGCATCTTCGCGATCCACACGAGCCGCATGAGTCTCTCGGACGACGTTGAGCTCGAGGAGTTCGTCATGTCGAAGGACGAGCTCTCTGGTGCCGACATCAAGGCCGTTTGCACGGAGGCCGGTCTCTTGGCTCTCCGCGAGCGTCGCATGCGCGTGACGCAGTCGGACTTCCGCAAGGCCAAGGAAAAGGCCCTGTACAAGAAGAAGGCCAACATCCCCGAAGGCCTCTACTTGTAGGCGCGTCCATCGTCCGGCGCACTTGCATCGATGACGAAGAATGTCCGTTTGCCTTTTCTTCTGGCGGGTTGACGCATGCGACGTTGAGCTTTCTTAGATGAAGTGACTGCGCATACGCATTGGTGTTACGTGGAGAGCGATAGTATGTCTTATCCGTGGTGCTAATGAGCTGCTACATGGAGATGTATGTGCCTCAAAGCTCATGGGGCCAAGCGAGAGTGGCCTAGTGAAGCTGCCGAGCCATCGTGTAGAGCCTGCGATGGAGAGTTTCGCCACCATCCCTTGCGTGTGCCATTTCACTTGTGCCGGTGGCGCGGCCGTTCATTGCTGGCACTACTCGGCACACCCTTCAATAACCACAGCACTTCCATTGCCACCAAACCACCGCGAGTTCTTAGCGGTGGGGTACCCATCCATCCGTGCATCCGACCATTCTTGTCGTCGGTCTTGGAGCCGTGGCGGCGCCCATCGTCTTCCATGCGTCGCGATCTGCACCGCAAGAACGTGATCCGGATGCGCTTGTCCGGATGAGAATTTGTATGGAGGAAGTGCAATTTCATTTTGACGGACCATGCCGACCGTGGGCGTCAAGCGCGACGAGCTCTTCGCGGCCATCGGCCAGGTGTTCACGGACGAACAGTTCGATCATCTCTGCTTCGAGTTCGGCATTGAGCTTGACGAGATCACGAGCGAGCGCCAGATGAAGGAGAAGGAGCAAGGCGCGAAGGCGGCGTCGGGCGCCGACGACAGTGTCATCTATAAGATCGACGTGCCTGCCAACCGCTACGATCTACTTTGCGTCGAAGGCATTGCCCGCGCGCTTCGTGTCTTCATGAAGAAGGAGCTGCCGCCTGTGTTCCGGGTTGTTGCTCCCAAGACCACGCAGCAGGTTATCACGGTCAAGAAGAACCAGGGCCTCGAAACCATGCGTCCCTATGTCGTCTCATGCATTCTTCGCGACGTGACGTTTACCGAAGAGCGCTATGCAAGCTTCATTGATCTTCAGGACAAGCTGCACCAGAACATCTGCCGTCGCCGCACCCTTGTGGCCATCGGCACGCACGACTTCGACACGATTGAGGGGCCCTTCACCTACGAAGTACCGTGCAAACTGCCTGCTGGCAGCACTCATGTTTGTGGAACGTAGGGCCAGGCCCCCGAGAGCATTCGCTTCGTGCCGCTCTCGCTCACACGCGAGTTCAACGCCCGCGAGCTTCTTGACCAGTACCGGACGAACCCCGACTTCAAGCACTTGAAGCCGTACACGGACATCATCTACGACTTCCCCACGTATCCCGTACGATCCATCGCTGCGTCTTCTCGAAACTCACGCGCCCGGTAGATCATCTACGACAAGAACCGCACGGTGTTGTCGCTGCCGCCCATCATCAACTCGGAGCACTCGAAGATCAAGCTCTCGACGAAGAATGTGTTCATTGAGTGCACGGCCACGGACATCACCAAGGCGAATGTCGTGCTCAACACGATGATCGCCATGTTCTCGCAGTACTGCGCCGCCCCCTTCACGGTGGAGCCGGTGCAGGTCGTGTACGAGGCCGACGGCCACAAGGAGCTCACGCCCAACATGTCGAACCGCGAGGTGGTCACCAAGGTCAAGGACATCCAGTCGATGCTCTTCGGCACGAAGGAACCCATCGATCTCGACGTCGAGCGCATCTGCGAGCTCTGTGTTAAGATGCAGCTCGAGGCCACGTACCTCAAGGAGTCGCACAGCATCAAGGTGCAGGTGCCGCCCACGCGCTCGGACATCCTGCACCCCGTCGACGTCATGGAGGACGTGGGCATCGCGTACGGCTACGATAACATCCCGATGACGCACCCACCGACGCTCACCATCGGCCGCGCGCAGCCCATCAACAAGCTTGGCGACGCGCTCCGCGACGAGATCAGCCGCGCCGGCTACATCGAACTGCTCACCCACGGTCTCTGCTCGCACGACGAGAACTTCAAGTTCCTGAACCAGAAGGACGACGGCAAGAGCGCCGTTGTGCTTGCCAACCCCGCCACGATCGAGTTCGAGGTTTTGTCCTGGCTGCTCGGCTGGTGCTTATTGTCGTCCTTAGGTCGTGCGCACGACGATGATTCCCGGTGTTCTCAAGACGGTCCTCAACAACAAGTCGATGTCGCTCAAGGACGGCCTGAAGTTGTTTGAGATCTCGGACGTGGTCCTCCTCGACGACGCCTCGGACGTTGGTGCCAAGAACGTGCGCCGCCTCTGCGCCCTCTACACGGGCCAGACGGACGGCTTTGAGGTGATTCACGGTCTCGTCGACCGTGTCATGCAGCTCGTGGGCATCGGTTGCAGCCTTGAGTCTCATCACGACAAGGACTTGTTTTACACGGTGGTGCCGTCCCAAAGTACGTCGCGATCCCCAACGTGGTTCTTGACTTGCACGTAGACCCGACCTTCTTCCCCGGGCGCTGTGCTGACATCGTCTTGACTCGCAACGGGGACAAGATCAAGCTCGGCTCCTTTGGCGTGCTGCACCCCGTCGTCCTCGAGCACTACGAGCTCCTTTACCCGTGCTCCGTCGTCGAGATGGACGTCGAGCCCTTGGTCTAATCCCGTACTTCATTCTTGGCAATTGGTTCGCGTGTTTTATTTATTGCTTGTTATTTACTTGCAACAAAGCCAACCGGCCACCTAATTATAGTCGAAAGATGAGCAAGCAAGCGACGGGCCTCGAGGGCGACGCGCTCGACCGAGAGCTGGCGTCTCTCAAGCAGACCATTGGCCTGTGCAATCCGATCTTCCAGGGGCACGTCAACGACTGGTACGAGCCCGGCTTAACGTGGCGTCACGGGTGCGCAGGAAGAGCACGACGCACTACTACGAGGAGGTCACGAGCAAGGAGAAGGAGATCCTCTCCGAGCCGCCCAAGCCCGCGGGCCCCAAGGTCAAGGTGCGGACGGACGACCGATCGCATCTCCGGGCCGAACCACTTGCGAAGGACGCCGACATTGCCGCGTATGGAAAACACTGGAAGTCCATAGGTCTCACGCGGTGGCAGATTGCTCAAGGAGGTCAATGTGACACCACTTGACAAGTCGAGTCGCGTGCGCCTTGTCAACGCACTAGTAGCATCCACTCACGAGCTTTTTGTAGAGCCTTCGCAGCAACAACGACGAGGTTGACGTCAGCGAGGTCCGGCGAAAGGACAAAGTCCCGGTGGCAAAGCCGATCCCTAAGGCGAAGCGGCTTCACATGAACGGGATTCTCCACGGCCTGCCCGTCGCCTCCAACTTCAAGCTTACGACGACGACGAAGGAGCACTTCGACTACGACGCCGAGATGAAGGCGCTCAACCGCGACAAGGACATGAGCCACTTCCGCAAGCGCGACACGTACTCCGAATACGTCGAGGCGCGAGCCCGCTTTAGCAAAATGCACAGCGTCACGTAACCAGCTCAATAGCCCACTCGTTTAATTACACGTCCATTATCCCTCGTCTCGGGGGTCGTCGTCCACGACAAGGGGCCGGAGCGGCTCGGGGCTCGCGAGCTACGCGCCGCTGATGCCTCGACAGCCGTCGCGAGCGTACCTGCGCCTGGATCTCGCGAAGCGATTTGAGAAGAAACTCGCGGTGTTTTCGGGACGTCGTGTGCTCGTCATCGCTGGGTGCAACGCTCGGAAACTGGATGCCTCGCTTGGGCATGCGTCGCTTGGCCACGGCTTTCTTCACAGCCTCGTTGTCGCCGTGCAGCTTCTGCACGACCGCATACGGGTTGCGCTTGGCGGTCTTGATAGCGCCGAGCGCCGAGGCCTTGAGCGCCTCGAGCCGTGAGGCGCTCTCCACCAGGTGCTGCAGGGGACGATGCTGCTGGTTCGTCGCACCAGCGAGGTCGGTGAAGAAGCTGTCCTCCTTCTTTACGAGCGCCTCCGAAAGCACGCTCGGGTCGGGCACCATAGCGGGCGGTGCTTTCCACGCTTCGGGCATGTACGCGTGCTTGGCGGCGTCGACGCGCTTGACGTCCACGGGCAAGCTCTGCTCGAGCTCGGCGAGCATCGTGTGGTCGATGCGAGCCGGAAGGCCCGGCGGGTCCGTGAACGGGTACGCGCTCTTGGTGATGCGGGGCTTGAGCGGTTTGGGCTGTCTTGGAGGCGGCAGCCACGCAGCGTCGGGCTTCTTGCCGCCATCAGCGCGCTCTTTGAGCAGCGGCACCGCCCGCTGCGGGCGCAAAATCGCGGGCGCGTGTTCGCGCACCGTGTTGGCCTCGAGTGCCGAGGTGGAAAAGTCAGCATAAACGAGGTAGCAGCTCTCGCACATGGGTGCCGTCTTGTAGAGGAAGACGGGGTCCGTCGCGAAGCGCACGAAGTCGGCCACCGTTAGATGCGGGTGCAAGTACTGCAGCACCGGCGGGATCGTCACGTCCATCTCGGTCACGGCGCCCGAGCCCGTGTCCATCTCATCGAGGATCCCGAAGCCGACGCCGCCCGCGGCCGCGACCACGGCGTCGTCCGGGGGCCACAGCACGACGTCGGCCTTGGATGCGCGCAGGTGCAGCAGCAGTTGCCGGAAGTGCTCGATCACGGCCTTGTAGCTCGTCTGTAGTACGTGAACCTCATCGATCGCCTTGGCGCAGCTGGTGCACTTGACGGGCACAGCGTTCTTCTTTGTGGGTTTGCCATCGGGCATTGCGCTGAGGTGCACGAAGGCCGGCACCTGCGCGTCGTACGTGATGTCGATCGGTCGGTGCTCGTCGTGCGGCCCGTGCGCAAGGCGTACAGAAGATGCCCAGAGCAGCCAAACACGGTCGTCGGCGTCCGTCTTGAGGTGGAGCACCATGCGCGAAATGCGGTACTTGTGAAACGACACCTCCATAACGTGATCCACGACCTGCTCGCAGAGGTACTGGATGTCGCCGGGCAGAATCGAGCCCCGCACTGGGTCTACAACCGACTGAGCCGGCGGCCTCGACGGCCAACGAACCGGGGTTACTGTAGGCGTCAGCGCCATCGAACGTCACGGCGCGCTCGTAGACGCCGTACCGCGTGTCGTGGAGCTTGCGTACGTTCGTCTTGCGCTCCAGAAGGCACATCTTTGGTGTCCACACGGCTCGAATCATGGCTAGCGGGTTGCATCAGTACCCTCGCCTTCAGCCGACGCACAGTTGGATGCCCCCTTGGAGACGATGAAGCGCTGAAGTACGCCGTTGTGCACCTTGGGGCGGTTGTACAAAAACTCCTCTAGCCGGACATCAGATGCTGCTCGTAGAGGGGACGCTGTACTTAGGCCTTCGACGTTGAGATACTCGATCGTCGGGTTGTCTAAGCAGCAAATTGCACGCAGTTCAGGACCGACGAGCGGTACCGTTCTCCATGTAGATGTAGTAGGCAACGATGTCGATGCCGCAGAGCTTGCGGCAAAACTCCTTTTCGATCTGCACATTGGCGAGGCTGGTCTTGGACTTCTTCTTGACCTTGCCCGACTTGGATGTAAAGTACCAGTAGGCCGGCTGTGTGAACTTGTAGATGATCGTGTCGGGGATCAGGAGCGATGGACCGCCGCCAAACTCGTCCTTGCACCAGAGGTAGTAGAAGAGGTTCTCGACGAGGCCGTCTCCCTGGAGCGCCCAGTTGGCCTCGTGCTCCATGTGTCCCTTCCCGACTCGAAACGCCCGATCTTTCTCCTTTTCTTAGTTTGAAATGGGCAACGTTTGCGGCTGCGGCCGCCTGCCGGCGACGGACGACAGTGTGGACCAGCTTCTGAGCCCGCGCAAGGCGTACATCCCGCCAACTACGTCCACCATCACGCGCACGGTCCTCAAGGTCTCAACGCCCCGCAAAGCCGCACCCAAGCCAGCACCGCACGAGCTCAAGCCCCCTGAGAAACCCATCGTGGATGAGCAGCCAGCATCGGAGCCAAAGGAGCACCGCCACCATCACCACCATCATTCATCCGAGGCTTCGTCGGAAACGCGATCGCCAACGCACAGCTCGTCATCGCCGACGCATGCGCCTCATCTTGTCGTTGAGAGTGCCGCGGCCACTGGGGAAGAGGCCCGACAGGACTCGGTGGCCTCGCTAGAGTCAAGCTCGTCGAGCTCATCGAGCCTTGGGCTGCCCACTTCGCCGCAGCATGGCAAGAAGAACAAGAAGAAGAAGGCCAAGTACGGCCGCGCTAACTACCGCGCGGGGTCGGCCAAGCGCTCGTAGATGCAACTCGCGTAAGATTTATGGAATGCTCTTGATGTACTGCAGCAGCTGGGTCTCCGTGAGGCTGCCGTCGAGACCGCCCATCATTCCTGCGGCGGAATCGACCACAAACTTGAACTGCGGCTCGTCGCATTCGAAGCCACCGACGCCGTACGGCGCGTTCTTGGGCGTAAAGATGAGCCCATCCACCTCGTGTGTGATCTTGGGGATGAAGTTGCGAAGGACATGCTCCGCCTTTTCGAGGCGAAAGTGGTCCTTCATGCGTACCCTGAACGGCTCGGCGGTCAAGTCCAAGTGCTTGTCCTAGGGCACCATGAGTTATCGCGGCGCGATTCACACCAACGCTTTTCCGTGGCAATATGATCTCGTTCTGGAGGCATTGCAGCCGCTTCTCGAGCTTGCCCTTCCACACGGGCGATCCTTCCCACGCGATGATGTCGTACGCGAGGTAGCGGGGGACGACTGTGTCGCCGTCCTGGTCCTGCACGAGCACGCCGTCGACGAGCGTCATGTCCGTGTTTTCATGCTACGATGCTTGAGCACACGGGCTGCCGGGAACAAAGCGTACAAGCGCGCGCTTCCGGGGAAGTTTCACATTGACCTTGGTGAACGTCATGGTGCGCGAGACGAGGTAGACGCCGTCCTTGAGCCCCAAGAGGAGACACCGCGTCCTGCGCCGCCGTGAGCGAGAAGGTGGGCAACGGCCGACGTACCCGCGGGCGCGCCACGTCACGAGGTACGACTTGGTGAGCGACCCGAGCTTGTCGTGGGCTTGATCGCGAATGTGAATCTTGGTCAGGGACATGGTCTACAACGGGTGAGCCATTTACGCCGGCGGTCGGCACTACCTCGCTGCCGGGAAACCCCTCGACGCCTGTGAGTTGCTGGACGACTGCGGCGAGACGTTCATGGTCCTTTGAGCCCACAGGCACAGGCGTGCCAAACGGAAATGGCTCGACCTCATCTTCCCAAGTGCGGATCTTGCGCTTCTTGGACTTGGCGGTGTCGACGGGGGCCACTGGGGGGGCGTACGGTGGGGGGGCGAACGCTGGGGGCGAAAATGCCGGGGGAGCAAATGCCGGCGGGCGAAATGCCGGTGGCGCCGCCTTGACGACCTTGGCCACGACGGGCGCAGCGGCCACGCGGACAAACGGCGTCGCCTTGTCGTCATCCGTCAGCACCTCGCTGCCGATAGAGAAGGCCGGATCGACTGTTGGTGCGGTTGTGTCCCATGCAGGTGCAGCGGGCACGGTCAAGCGCGCATCCGGTGCTTTCAACAGCGAGTAGTACCGTTGATACAGAGCCTAAACATGGATGTAAGCACCTGTGCAAGGATGCCAACGAAGGACCTGCAAACACATAGCGGAATATATGCCTGGAGCATTCGCCTTCTTGTACAGATCAATCGCTTCCTGGAGATGCATGTTGCAGTACTCGACGAGGTAGCTGTTCGTTGATAAGCATCATGGAGAGCGATAAATGCAATTCGTACCACACAATGAGGAAGCCCGAGGTGTTGTAGCCACGATCGCAAAACACTGCAATGTGCGAATCGGGCTCGTTGTCAGCTTGATGTTGCCTGACGGCATCGCAAAACGCTTTAACTACAGCCTTGGACGGAAGCACTTCGTCGCCGTCAGTCGTGTTGTACGAGGGAAGTTTGACGCACTTGACATCCCAGTCGTCCCATTCTCTACTCATTAGCTGTCAAAAAGTATTAGCAGCGTCAGAGTACCTCGCGTCGTGGTAATAGCATCCATTGCCAGAAGCGTCGATGACGGTGGTCACGTTAATGCGTTCACCGCGTGCGCTCTTTTGAATGAGGCCCTCCATGAGGTCGCTTGGGCTGCCTCCGCGGAACGTCTCGGCGTAGTGGATTTCGTAGAGCGGGGCAAGTGGAGAGCGCACGGGAAGCAAGTTCTTCACAAGCGCGCCGAACATGGGGCTTTTCTGCCAGGCAGTCCAATCTTCGGGGGTCCATGGCAGCAGCTTGCGCCCGCCGGAGGCTGAACCGCGGGGCTGCTGCTTGAGCAGCGCCTGGATGCGCTCGATCGGGACCGCCATTCGCCGGAATTCGTTCTTTCGCCACAATTCTTGGTTGGATACCGGTTTTTATGCCCTACGATAGGTAGAAATGCAACGTATTCCACTCCTTTTTAGCCAATCCCCTTTCAAGTTCGTGTTTTCCGCGCCATGATTCCTGGTTTGAACAGGGACATGAAAACAGGTTCCGAAGGCTCACGATGCCGAGGGTCTTGCGTCGCTGGAAGAGCGGAGCGGCTCCTTCGCGCAGAGGAGGGCGACAGCATTGCTATCGCTTGCGCTCCACGCGGTGCCGGCACAAAGCTGGACGTTGGTGATGCATGTTACACGCATTCGTGACGCAACACTGGGCTGTCAGACACTTCGCAACGCAACAAGGGCGACACCTGGTGAGGCTTGGGGCTTCGTAGGATTGTACGCTGCTATTATCCATAGGTGTCCTTTTGCTCCTTTGTGGGATGGATCCAACGACACGATGGGTACTACATTATTTTTCCCGATTCTGCCCGTGCTTTTCACCACGGCTTCCAACGCCAGCGATGACCCATGGAGCACAGTCTCCAGTTGGCAACGTGCGACTGGCAAGCTGGTGCTAATCAAGACCCTTCCGTCACGTCGGTAACAGCTTTGAGGGTCCTTGGAGTCAGAGATTGCCTGGGCCCAATGCCGGCTTTGATGCATGGTTACTCAATGAGGCATGGACAAGGTCAGAACCGCACAGGGTGACCTCAATGCAAAGCTCTACAGTACTTGTTCCGGTTCGCGATCCGACCATTGCCGCGATGATCTGAGCGTGCTTGCAAGACAAGTCGCCGGGACCCTGCGATGGAGCTTGACGATGGATCTTCATGCACAGCGTCATCCAGGCGAGGAATGCACTCGAAAGAGAAAATCAGTGGGCCACATAACTCATGAAATGAGTTGCGTTTCGCCACTTTCTCATTTGCATCGAAGTGCATGGTGAAAGGGGCGCTCTCGATGCCTGTTAGCAACGCAAGGGCGCAGCGCGCAAATGTTTCCTTCTCCACCTGCACCATTTTCGGTGGCGACTTGCTTCTCATCAAGCTTGGTAAAGGCAGCAATTCAAAGAAAGCCGACTGTTTCTGTGCGGCCACGGCTACCGAGCAGCACATGGCGTGCGCGGTAGTCATGGCTCGGATGCATGCAACGCCATGTTTACCGATGAACTCACAAACCGCGCGCAAGTTCGTTGAGCCATGAGAAGAAAAGCCCTGTTTTATGACTTCCACACAAGCTCCAGTTCAATTTAGGTGCACCGAATGCCCTACGTGGCAACCTCGCGCTGCATCATTGCAAAGGCTTCGCAGGGCGTCATGTCCACCGAGAGGACGCGGGCAAGTCTACGGAGCCTCCATCAGTGCCACCTCACCACCGACCAGCCCACCGAGCGAGTTCCTGCAAGTCGAGCTCAATTTGCAAGCGCATTTTGTCGGTGTCGGACAGACCGTCCGGCGTCGCTACGGCCTACACACAGAGGGAAAGTCGATGGAAAAGTCTGTGGTAGCTGTCGCACGCTCATGCGCTGGAGCTTGCGGCTCTTAAGGGACTCTTCAAGCTCTGCCGCAGACTTGAGAAGCTCCAATGCCAGCGACGCATACGCGGCGCAGGTCTCGAACAGTACACGCTGCGCAAAGGCACTATCGCCTCGTAGAGGTGCGCCCCACTTGGCCAGGAAGGTCTCGAGCGGCTTGACGATCGTCGGAACGTACGGGGAATGTGTACTTGGTGCTGGCTTGTTAGTCATTTGGTACTGACCCTTGATGGTGCTACGCATTCCTCGAGCTCCATGCGGGCAGAAAACTTTGGGTACCGGACAGCAGGGAGCACCTTCATGCAGTCTTCCGCAACAACGGAGGCGGCAATGCTCCAGCACGTGGCTTCGAGGTCTCGCAAGCTCCGAAGCGACTAGCGATGAACGAAATGAGTCCGCGAATCTGCGCCATGGGCCATTGTACGTCGTCCAGTAGGTCCTTAGCGACAACCGATGCTTCGTCAGTCGGCATGGCGTGCGCGAGCCGGGCGCAAAGCGCAGCCGACAGAGCAGTCGTCACCTGAGACACTGATGTTCTCATTTTTCTCCATGAGGCGACGTACGTGGTTGGCGACGCGGTGGAGGTCGTTGGCAACAGCAAAGACGTCTTCGCCTGAGGCAATGCAGCTGTGGTTGACCTGAGGGAACAAAGCGGGCACCTTGGCCGCGGCAAGGTCTCTCGCTGCCGCCAGTGGCGTCGCCCAATATGCAACGAAGTCGCTTAGCAGTGTGAGACAAAGCCGCACAAACTTGGGGGTCTGTGCCTCAAGATGTACTCCGTCGGCAAAGCACTTAAGCGTCGCGAGCTCAAGCTGTTTGGCGACTGGAAAGAGGTAGCCATCGATCACGTCGGCGAGTAGTGCGGTCTCAGTCGGGCGCTTCCCAAAGGCGCTGTTTAGCGCTTGCGAGAGCTCCGACTGACGCAGCTGGAAGTACACATCCATGTCCCACTTGGTGCGAAAGACGGCGGCCGTAGCACGAAAGCGTTCCTGCGCTGTGTCCGAAGCACAGAAACCTTCAAGCTCTTGTAGAAACGCCATTGACGCCGCGTAATTCTAGTTCGTAGCTTCGATAAAGCGCATCGATGACAAGCAGGACATACGTGGTAGATGCGATCGGGGTTGTAGGCGACGAAGATCTCCGAGAGCTTGTCTTCGAGGGTCGCCAAGATCGGCGCCCATACCTACCCCCGTGAGCCGTCGCTGTCAACGCGCGCGTACCCCGCGTCCGAGGAGATCCACGCCATTCTTCTTCTCTTGGCAGACTGTTAGCTTGAGCACCGCACTGAGTTTCTTGGCGACGAAGTCCACGATGGCGGAGTAGATGCCGGTAAGGCCTTCGCACGACCCCCGACTGCGGCCATCGAGACGCGCCCGCGTTATCACCGTGTCAAGGAAGGGCTGCACAAGTAGTCGCGCGACCATGTTTTCCGGCACCGACGGCTCTTGCAGCGCTACAAACGAGCGGAGAAGATGGTTGACGTTCTTCACGTTGATCACGTGCTCCCGCGTGTAGAACGAGTCCGGGACGATTTCGGTGGCGAACTCGGCCTGGAGGTTAAAGTAGAAAGTCATTGGGAGCGACTGCGCTGGTACCTCGAGCTTTTCTCGGAGCGTGTGCTCGATCTCGGTCATGCGCGACTCTTCTGCCTACGAGGGACTGTGACCTCGACGCCCAGCAACAGCTTGCCGACCTGCACCGAAGGCACGTCCGCCCCCTGCGCGATCTGGTGCTGGAGCTCAACCGTGAGCTTCGCGACGCGCTCAAGAAGGACAGCCTGCTCGTCACCGTGGACCGAAATAAACACTTCATCTTCATCGGGCTCGCTCTCGCTGGTGTCGCCGTTCGTGTTGTTCGGGGCATTGGGTGTCGTAATTTGGAGAAGTGTTTCGACGAGGTCGAGCTTTTCGCAAAGGCTACCCGTCAGTCAATAAGCACTTGTCGCCGATACCGCAGGTACGTTATAGTGAGCGCGAGCTCGGCCTTGTTTCGCTCAAGGCCACGGATGTTCTCAACCTGTTTATCGGCCCGGCCAACCATAGCTTCGGCAGCCGCTTGCACGGCAAGGACACGGTCCAAAATCTGCACGAGAGGGTCGCGGAGCGAGGACACGGCAGTGTTGACGCCTCGGAGTTTCGTCGAGAGCTGGAGGAACTCAGCGTAATCCTTGTCGATGATGGCAACGAGCTGGTTTTCGAGTGAGCGCTTGAAGGCCTCAAGGTCTCTGTGCACAGCCGCAATGGGGTTGCGTCCTTGGCATTCCTCGAGGAACTCGATGGGGCTGAAGGTCTCGCCCTCGAACGCAGCTTCGCGGAAGCAGTACATCCTGCTAGTGGCGGCATCCGGAAGCTCCGGATGCTCGCCAACCGCAGATCTCAATTGCGCTTCTCATTTGCGTTGAGTTTTCACCCGCATGGTGCAAACTCAAAACTGAAACCAAATCAAAGGCAAACTCCTGAAAACAAAACTCAAATTCAAAACTGCAAACTCATCTCAATCTCAAACTTTGCAACCGCACACAAAGCGCCATCAAATCATAAAAACAGGAACATACCATTGAGAGGCCAGTGAAGCGATGCATCACGATATAGAGCTTTGACCACCTGCATCGTCGAAGCCAATGCTATTTAGTAGCTGTGCCGCGTGGCAGTTTGCCACCAGTAAAGTATCAAGCGGATGATTTGTGTCTCGGCTACATCCGGATACACAAACCAGTACTATCGCTACGTGTTCAAGAGGACGAATGTGAATTGACGTTGGATGCTGTCGTGCCAAGGTGGCATGCCTTTCCTCAGCAAAGTCGACACTGGGATCTGGGCTTTGGACGGTATCAAGCGCTGTGCTGCGTTGCACTGAGTGCGCTGCCGCGGAACTCAACTACTAGAATTGAGAAATTTCTAGAATCGAACTCTCCGGATACGCTGACATACAAGTGCAGCGCAAGTTTCAATTTGGACCGCTCGCGAGCAGGTGATGGCAGAGACGATTCCTCGTCCTCGCGGCGCAGGCCGTGTCCGCCCTCATGCGACGCTCATTTGCGCATTGTAGGATACGAATTACCCCAATGGACACCACGCCTTCCGCCCTTGAAAGCAACATCCGCGAGAAGGGCCAAAACGCCTACTACTACGCCCATAAGAAGCGGACGGGTGCCGAGGTGCATGAGTGGGACGGCCAGTGTGAACCGCGGCTAATCGCGACAACGGAGGCCCCCGTTGTTGCCTCCAACGACAAGTCCATCACCAAGTACGCATGGGCTGATGGCAAGAAGGCCGTGAGTGTCTACGTCGAACTGCCCAACATCGGAGGCCACGACGATGCTCACATTGTTCTCGACTGGGCGGCGCGGTCCATTGAAGTGCGCATCAAGGCGTTCGATGCGACCGGCGCCGACCTCGTCTTTAAGATCAAGACCCTTTACGACGACATTATGAACGCCAGTCTCAAGAAGAAGGACGACAAGCTCGTGCTTCGGCTTACCAAAGCCAAGGAACTGACGTGGTACTCTCTCAAGAAAGATCACCCGTAAGCACAAACACACACGTATTTGATTTATACGTGCTGCATGGGTGGAACAGGCATGAAATACTGCAGCGTGAGCGCATTGAGAAAGCGCGTAGCGTACTGTTTGGGCTGTACGATCGTGGGAGCTTCCTGCCCCGCGATCATGGTCACGCTCTTCCCGACGCTCTCCATGCGCTTGATGAAATCAAAGTGCCGCAGGTAGTCGATGATACCCACAAGCAGCACGCGGTTGGTAGTCTTGAGATGGCCGTTCTCGTTGGCGTCGTCGACTGGCAGCGCCTCCTCTGGGCAGTACCCGATCACGAGCGAGTAATCGATTATGTTGTTGTCGCTGAGAAACGCCACGTCGTGCTTGATCGCGTCGAGCAGTTTTTCGTACGAGCGCGGGTGCAGCGGCGACGGCAAGCCGAGCGTCTGCACCAGCAGGTTGCCGTCGAGCAGCACGGGTGACGAGACCGGCGCGTACCGGTTGCGCGTCGTGCCCTTGAGGTCGTATGTGGGTCCGACAGTCACGTTGCAGAAAATGTTTTCCATCACAACGATGTGCTCGGTCCACTTTTTCCCCGTGTGCGTCACTGAGTAAACGCCGACGAGCTTGGAGAGCACGCTGCTCATGCCTTCAAAGTACACCTTAGCAATGTGCTCACAGTACGCGACGGCCGACGTGAGGAAGCACTGCCGCAGGGTTACGCCCCTCGGTGACGGACGCGCTTACCTGCAGCTCCGTCTGGCTGACGTACTTGATCACGAACCGGTCGTCGAGGGTGCGGAAAAACTTGGCGCCCGACTTGCCGCCCTGCGTGTTCCAAGTCGCGCACGACGCAATGGACGAGATGAAGTCGGCGTGGCGGCCGTAGAAAAGGCTCCGGAGCGCCTCAAACTACGCGCTATCAGTCGTAGCCTCGGCGGTCAGGGACACCTGAATGGCGTAATGCACAACGCACACTAGCTCTGCGTCGGCGCTGAGCGCAAACTTGAGCCGGAGGCTCGAGTCCACCTTGGACCGCAGCAGCCCCTCCGTCGACACGTCCTGCAGCTCGTGCAGCTTGAGAGCCGCGAGCTCCGTTTCGTATTCGGTTGAGTTGAGCGCGTATGCGGCGTACGAAAAATGCACGTCGTCGTGCACTGCGACGACGCGGCCGTGGGCGCCGGGGGGCAGCTGCGGGGAGCCCGTGGCCAGCAACTCCGGCAGCTCCATCGCGTGGACGCTCGTGCGCGGGCTGTTGGAGTTGCTTCCTAGGAGAATTGACCCGAGCGTCGACTTCCACGTCGACGCCGGTGGCAGCGTCAGCGGAAGCGGCGGGTCAAGCTCCTCCACGATGGCGTCTGCGTCCGATTTGGCCGGGACCTCCAGAGCCGTGGGGGACCCAGTGGTTGGCGACGGCGCCGCACTGCTGGGCGCCGTACCCGCCGTGTCTGCTGTGTTGATGCGGAGCGCCGGCGCCTCTTCCGCGTGCTGCAGCGACTGCAGGGAGCGCAGCCAGCCCGTGGCCGTGTGGAAGAAGGCCCTGCGCAGCCCGTTGACGTCCGCCTATGCAGCGATTCAGTCCTCGCGTGGTGAAAGCGCGCACCGCGGCGTCGGGGGCAGCTACTTCGCCGACAGCCACGATCTGCTGGAGCTGCCCAAGCAGCTCTTTCTTCGTGGCCTCGACCAAAAGCTCGAGGCACACGGCACCGCGGCTCGGTGGCAGGTCGTGGAGCTCGTTGAGCACCATAACGACCACGTCGGAGACGGCTTCAAGGAGGTCTTGGCCAAGGCTCTTTTGGAGCCCGAGGTACCACTGCCGGTCGAATGGCAAGCAGTTGTCGTGCTGGACAAACCATGGCCGCTCCTCGACGTACTCGACGCGCACAGCGTGCGGCCCGCAGTTAAAGTAGAGAAGGTGGGCGGTCTGGCCGTCGTGCGGGCAGGCGCAGTCGGGCGCGAGGATCGGTCCCCCAATGCTCAAGATGATCTCAAGGAAGCGACCGAAGGAAAACTGCAGCGCCATGGAGCTCAGCACGACAAACGGCGTCACGACGCGCTCGCAGAGGCGGCAGTAGCGCCAGAAATAAATATCAGGGCGGGCCTCGTCTACAACGGCCGTGGAGCTGATGCGCAGCCGCTCCTTCTCGGGGAGGTTCTCCACCGCGACAAGCACAGTGCCATCGCCGCAGCTGTACGTCTGGATGTGGTCGATGAGCGCCACGCGGCAAGTTGCCACCTGGCACTTGGTGCTTGGCGCTATGCAGTCCTGGAACAGGTACGCGCCGAGGGCCTTGTCGAGCGCCGAGTAGTAGTCGAGCGTGAACGGCGTCGGCGACGAACATGGCGCAAACTTAGGCCGGTTCGGCACGTCCACCAGCTTCACCATACCCTTGACTGCATGCAGTGTTGGGCTCTTGGATACAGGCACCACCGGGTACATGAGGTCCGTGAGTACGTACGCCTGCAACGACAGATCGTACGCCATGGCGGCCACGTCCCGCCACAGCGCCTTGAGCTGTCGAAGCACGGCCTTGTCGGGGCCCTGGAGTACGATGGTGCCGCCAGCCTCGGCCTCAGAGCCCTCGAGGTAGATGAACGACTCGCGCTTCTTGCTTTGTTTTTCCTATTCCGCACCATGAGCGGCATTTCGGTGATTGCGGCACCGGCTCTTGAACAAGGTACGTTTCGACGTGGAACGTTGCGCAGCCACGGCCCAAGACGTGCCAGTCCTCGGGACTCAGCGCCTCAGTGCTCGGCACAACCGTAGCCTTGGTGTGCCGCGCGATCCGTTCGAGCAGCTCGGGTTTGACATTAAGTACGAGCGCGATGTTGGACTCGGCGAGGAGGTCCTGTGCGAGGCGCGAGACGCTTTGGCCCGCAAAGATAATATGCGGCTGCAGGCGGGTGATCTTGTCTACGATCTGCTTCATGTACGTCTTTTCTTGGTCCAGGAGCGTGTCGAGGGAGCTCAAGCGCTCGGTCGCGTGGCCAAACACAATGCCGTCCCGCAGCAGCAGCACGCGAGGCGCCTCGAGCACCTTGGCGGCCTTTTTGTGGCTCACGTTCTTGTGGCACACAACGCCCTGTACGAGGCTGCAGCCGTACGTCTCGGCGGACGCGATTGTCTTGACCGCGATGAGGTCTTGGTGGTTGAAGCCCAGGTGCGTGCGGAAGTACGGCATTTCCACGAAGCGCTTCGTCGTGCTCGACAGGTGCACGCTTATGTTGTCCAGCAGAACCTGCCGATCCGCCGCGGGCAATGCGATGGCCTCCAGGCGCGCCACGAGCAGAGCTTGCAGCTGGCTCGCGGCCACTTCCTACGAGGGCGTGGAGCCGCTGCCAGGCTGGCGACCAACCTGGTGCTGCTCCAAGAGCGTCGAAGTCGCACACTCGCCAATCGACGGCATCGGCACAAGGGGCGTGTCTTGGCGCTGGAGGATCTCGAGCGCGCCGCGGAGCTCCATGCTGGGCCGCCGGCGAAAGGCGGCAGGTGCCGCGGTGGGCGGCGCAGTCGGCACCGACGAGAGCCCAACAGCGTCGTCACCAATCGCGTCGCTCACGAAGGCGCTGAGCACGTCGCCGTTGTGCGTGTCGTAGTCAAAGACTGTGTGACTCATAGGCATGAGCGGCGATGTGGGCGACGCCGGGTCCATCTCGTGGCTGCTCATCTCGACGCCTGTGGACGGATCCAAAGTTTTGAAGCAGCGCTTGCAGATGCGGATGAATTGCTTGTGGTAGCCATGCTCCGTGCCTTCGATGGAGTGCGGGCTGCACGCATGGCAGTAGATGAGACCACACAGGCGGCAATGGTGTCGCCGCTTGAACAGGTTGAACGCCTCACCGCACTCGCGGCACACCTACGTTTTGTCTTAGCCTTGCGAGCGACCGCGGTCGTGCCTTGCACACATTGTCGGGCATCCAAAACGTGCGCTCGCGTATCGGCGGTGTCGTGAGGCGGTCGACAGCAAACACTACGTCGCTGTCACGCAGCAATCCTAGAGGGGTCGGCCGTACAAGGATTTGCCTCGGCCGGGGGCAACTGCAGTCCGCCCTGCATGTTCCATGTCGTTGGCACGAACCAACATGCACTCGCCTTACCTTCTCAGTCGATGGGAAAATCGCATACTTGCTACGCAGCCATGAGGCGAAAGCAGCAATGACAGACATCGTACCGCTTGGTGTCGGCCTCGATGCTGTTGCGGCGCGACCGGGGCGGCGTCGACGCCCGGCTCTGCGGGCTCACGGGCTGGGACAGGATCGGGTCCATATTTATTGCCTCGGCGCTTGATGACTTGCGCTTCAGGCAGCTCGTTTTTTCGGGGCGCATATCCGGCACTCGACAGTCTGTATCCGGATACGCGGCAGGTCCGACGTTGCGGCAGCCACGTCACAGGAGGCACTTCGTGCGCAGCTGATGGCGGCGAAGGAAGGGCGTACCGTAGGCGCCGAGAAGAGCGGCGTCGCAGCTTCTGCGAGAACCGACCGAAGTCGTTGAAGCCCACGAGGGCGGCTCGCTGAGAAACCCACCCGGATACAGGTACAGGACGTGGGTGGTATCATACTTATTTGCTTTTGAACATAAGGCGACCGCGAAGCACACCGGTCTTAACGCCGCCCGTCGTGAGCTCTTGCTCGAATAGCACCCAGTGGTTCTGGTTGGCATGCGCAAGCGCGGCGTCGAGGCTCAGCACGCACTGTCCGAGCGGCCGCGCTCGGGTGTGGATGCTGAGCGCGAGGTGCATGTGGCGCTTGGCTTGGGCGTAGCAGCGGTGCACGATGCCTCGGGCAACCGCGTCTTCCCAAGGCGCGTTGAAGTGATTGAAATTGCGGCGGTGGCGGCCGCTCCCTTCGCCAGAGTGAAGGACCCCGTGCTCCCATCGAGCAGCCAACTCGTGCAGCTGTCATGGGATGTCAGAGACGCCAGACAATATGATATGTTGACGTCGCACCTTGCGCTGTTCGGCGAAGATGTCTTCTAGGGGCAGAGGGAACATGGTCGTCACCTGCGCTTTGTCGTCTGCACACGCCCATTCAAGCTGCTGTCCCTGCTGGCGTGCCATACCTCGGTCGATGGGCGGCTCGTCGTCGCTGTATTTGCGCACCGTTGAAGGCTCCCGCGGAGAGGCACACACCCATCGCACCGAAAGGTCAGCCAGTGCGACAGTACAGTCCTTGACGCCGTGGTAGTCCTATCCCGACCACCAGTTCGCATGAACAGCATAAGGCCCTCCGCACCGTCATTTTGGACGGCCGCGGCTCGTCGCTCAGGAGAGACACGTCGGGGCTCTCATGGCTTAAGGAGGCGCCAGCGAACGGCGATTCTTTGGCCGTGATGAGAAAGACGCAGCTTACAGGCTTGTGGTCGGAAGTGTCGACGCTCTCGTGGCTGCGGTAATTGGAGCAGCTCAGGTTGCCCTACAGCGGCGTTAGGCACACCATGCAGGAACACGCACCTTGACGTCGTCGAGCGAGTGGAAGAGAATGCGATCCGTGTACGACGGAACTCGGACGCCGCCACCGTTGGCGACTTGGAGCGAATAGCAATCTTCAAGCTTGTGACCGGTCACAAGGGACATGCCCCGTATCCTTCGAAAGGTGGGCGGGAACGATATTGGGGCCTCCGCGAACCCAGCAAAGGCCTACGAGCCGCGGCGGTGACGCGAAAGCCTCAAGGACGAGCCGTACGCTGTGGTGATGCAGGACGGCCCGCAGCTCATCGTGTTCGAGCACTGGCGACCAAACGCCATCCACGGCCGGCGGCTTGGCCAGAGCCGATGCATCGTCCTCGTGGAGGGCGTTCCACACGAGCTCTACGGCGGGCGAAGCCACGTGTGCCGAGCGCGGCCACCGGCGCTGCTGCATCGCGCTCTCGACCAGGGACAGAACGGTCTCTGGCGTCGCTTGGAGGCGGCTTAAGCGGTAGTTAAAGTCTCCCAAGACGATCGTGTGGTGGTGCAGCAAAGGAAAGTCGATGATATGGTCATCGCCAGAGAGATGGAGAGACTGCCACACAAGGGCTGCGTCTTCGTTGCGACGTTGCAGCTGGCTCTTGCCCTGGAAACGTTGCATTAACATGGGTTGCCAGCTCACGGGCTACCTTGCCATCAGAGGCAAGATGGCAGGACACGACGGCGATCGACGTATCGAGGTACCGAAACGCAAAGCCAACGGCGCCCTTGTTCGACGTCCGCACGTTGAGCGTCTTGCCGCAGTTGACCTACGCACCCTCTCTCAGCACTAGCGGCAGCACCTCAGAGACCTCGGGATTTGTAGGGGTGGGCATCGAGAAGCGCCCCGAGGCGACGGTCTCTTGTGGTACGAAGATGAGGACGCCGATGTAGCCCTGCGAGCCCTGTGAGTTCCGAGACGGCGGCAGCACCGCACGTGGTAGCCGAGGGCCGTGTTTTTGCTCCCGATGTCGCGGGAGTAGTCGACAAAGACGCGGCGGGACCCTCGCTCGAGGTACGACATGATCGAGCTGCGTAGGGCGGCAAGGTCGAGGCATTCCTGGACGCCGACAACGTAGAGGTCGTGACCCAGTGGAATCCATTGTGACTAGACGCCGACTCATTAGCATTGACGAGCGATGGCAGCTACCAAGTCAGTGGGGGCGCTTCCCTCGCCCATATTGAAGGTAGTGGCGAAGATCGAAAGCGATTGCGAGGGCGTCTCGGAAAGAGGCAGCGTCGAGCAGAGGCTCGTTCGAATGCTCACAGTATCTTCTTCACGGTCGTCGCAGCAGCGACGCTTTAGGAGGCGAAAGGCGCCGCCATAGATCATGGCATTGAGAAACCCTAGTAGTTGCAATTGGCCACTCCTCTGCAAGGTGCAATACCTTGCGAGTTGTTGCAGACAATGTGTGTGCCGAGAAGCCACAGCGTCGGGGGATCCGTGCTGCTCTGTCGCCATTCCACCACTACGTGCCGATGACATGAGCTACATGCTGCCCCGGGCGTGGATACAGCGGTTCACAATGCACGGCCCCCACACGAATACGAAGACCGTCACGTAGGCTGCGAGCTTGTTGTAGATGGTAGACACAGATGCGTCTGCTTCGGTGTTTTCCTGTCTACATCGTTGTTGTCAGGAGCGCATCGACGAGCAAAGTCACAACAGTTTGGCTCGCCGGGACACTTCGAGGCAAACGAGAAAGGAGGTTGATACGATAAAGAGCGCTGCGGCGCCAACCCACGTGAAGAAGCACGAAAGACGCAGGTCTTGTTCCGTATCGGCGATCCAGCAGTAAAAGGTCGCGGGTCCATACTTGCCCTCGACCCCCAGGTACAGCGACACGACGATTGATGGAAGGAAGCTCACGGCCACGTACGACGGGAATCGACTGCGTAGCTTCAGTTCGCCATCGCCGGAGACTACCCAGCAGTACCACGAGTGGGACATACAGGAGAGCCACGAGACGGCTACGAGGGTCCATGAGTCGGAGAGCTACAAGGGGGCGATCGCACCAGAGATACCCGCGGCATTCATGACGAAGCCCTGCACGTTGCAGAGGTGCGGGTGTGTGTAAGGATGTGTGCCAAAGACCTTAAAGAAGGCGTCGAAAAGATCAATGAAGGACATGACAAGAATCATGCGCATTGTGAAGTCGACGACGTCGCCGCGCCAAGCGCTGCGAACGACGTGGCCAATGATGAAGGCGCATCCAAGCAACGAGAGAGAGCTACTACTCGTGAGCGACAGATGCCCGTACGACGCACCTCGTTGTGTAGATGGCGGGGACGACGAAGCTATCGAGCCAGGCATCGGGCACTGGCGCGGGCATGCCGACCGTTGCGGTCTTTCTATAGAAGAGGTGACTGGTGCGTGAAACAGTAGAAACGTGGGACATATCAGATGGTCATGCCGCATTTTCCGTATGAATTTTGGTCGAGATTGCCTCGCTCTCGGGCGCAGCGGAGTTGCACTTGGCGTGGAAATGCGGCCGCCAGATGTGTGCATGAGGAGCCAGAGAACAGCTCCTTGATCTTTTATTCAACGGCAGCGTTCTCCCAACACTTTAGCTCGAGGGTTCGTCACGACAAACCTCACCTCAACCCGCTCGATGTCGCAGAACAGTACTTTTCGTAAATTACACCACCCAAACATGACAGCACTACGCTGCGAGCTTGTAGACGCGGAGGTAGTCGATGAACATGCGCTGTGGAAACACAGTTGAGCTGTCGGGGCTTCCAGGCCAGTCGCCGCCAATGGCAAAGTTGAAGATCGGGTAAAATGCTTTGCGTGGGAGGAAGAATGCTGACCCACACTGCGTGGCGTCGAGCGTGTAGTACAGTTGACTGTCCACAAACCACTTGATCGCTTGAGAGGTCCATTCTACTGTCGCAATGGTTAGGTGAGCTTGATGTAAAGAGTACGTACCAGCGTATACATGGAAGCCATTGCCGAGCTTGATGTCAATTGCGCCACCTGTGACTCCGCACCGATTCGCCGCCGAGTGCAAGTCGTTATTGCATACGTTGCCAAAGTGGTAGTTGCCTGAAGTGCATGTGATGACGAGAACAAATCGAGTGCGCACCATGGATGGTGTTGGGCAGCTTGGTGCCAATGTACTCCATGATATCGATTTCGCCGTCTGTGGGCCAGCAGCCTCCTCCCTGGGGCATCATCCTACTCCCGCAGTTTAAACCTCGACCGAGTATTTCTTGTACCAAAAAGCTGGCCATACACCTCGGCCGGATGGTAGCTTTATGCGCGCCTCAAACCGTCCATATTGCTGGGCAAAGCGTCCCAATGAATCGATGCGCCCGGAGCGGAACTGACGAGTACCGGCAGCCGCCGATGTGTACGGGGCATTTGTTGCCTCAATAACGAGATTGCCGCTTTTCACGGAGACTTGGTTAGCCAAGTACACCTGGAGTTCATTGTTGTGGACACAGCCATTGTTCGTGGAGCAGTCATGCGAGAGGCGCCACGTCGAGAGATTGAGCGTGTTGAAGTTGTCTTCAAACGTGAGTGCCCACTTGACGGAAGTCGGCTGGATAACGACTGGCGCTGACGAGGACTTGGCTGCCAGTGCTGTCGCCAACAAGGCAAAGAAGAAGCGCATGGTGAATTGATGTGTGGAATGCATGGATGACGCATTTCGTCTCGTGAGCCCCAGCGGTTGATGCGCTTGAGCAATTGGCGCCAGCTGAAAGGCATCGGTTGAAACGGTGTACTGCCGTGGAACATATCGCTGGGCCGGTTGCAATCACTCTGAAGCCCGGACGTTGGGGGGTTGGTGTGATGCTCGAAGTGGCGCTTCTGAAGAATATCATACTCGGCGAGAGGTCTTCATTCAAAAGTGATTCAGGTATGTTAGAAACGAGATTTGCACATTTGCTTAAGTTCAAGCAGATGCTAGACGTCGTGAGAGATCCCTACGATATACTTGGGCATAGACCCAACGTCAACAGTACCTTGCTTGTACACGCGAACGTAGTCGACGTACATCCGTTGGGGGAAAATCGTCGCCGCTGTAGGACTTCCGGGCCACGAGCCTCCCACCGCCAAATTGAAGATGATGTAAAACGGTTTGTTGGGTATGAAGAACAGCTTCTTGTTCTTGCACTGGGAGCTGTCGAGCTTGTAATAGAGCTGACCATCAAAGAACCAAACGAGCGAAGTTGGAGTCCACTCGACTTGAGCCATGATATGTGACTTCAGCTACAACGGAGGAGACGTACCTGCGTAGATGTGGTACGCATCGTTGAGGACCACTTTCTTAGGTTTGCCAGTGACGCCACACACGTTTTGATCGTCGTGCAGATTGTGATTGCAACTCGGTCCAAAATGATAGTTTCCTGAGCCAAATGTTAACACGTTGACCGGAAGGTACAGTGATACCGTGAATGTGATTGGGAAACTGTCCAACGTACTCCATGATGTCGATCTCTCCGTCTGTGGGCCAGCAGCGGCCACCGTGGGGCATAAGCCTAGCATCAGTTATCGTGCTGTTGAGGGCAAATCTTCACCAAAACGCAGGCCACATGCCACGACCCACAGGGAGCTTGATTCGTGCTTCAAAGCGGCCATATTGCTGCGCAAAGAAATGGGCCGAGTCGACTTTGCCGGATCGGTACTGGCGGGTACCGCTCACCACCGATGTATGAGACTCATTCGTGGCCTCGAGCACTAGGCTTCCAGCCTCGACGCGCACTTGGCTACTAAGATACACTTGTTCCTCGGCGTTGTGAACGCATCCATTCTGTGTCGAGCACTCGTCCAAAAGAGACCAGCGTGTGCGATCGAGCGTCTCGAAATTGTCTTCAAACGTAAGATGCCATGCCAAGTTCGGAAAATCGATCGTGGGCATTTCTGTGACGTTCGGCACGGACATGATCGTGGAGATAGAGGTCGCGTTCTTTAGGCTGTCATCGGTGCAGATCGCCATGGAAGAGCCACATGCAAGAGCAACGATGATGAAAAGCCAAAGGCTAGTCATGGCAAAATTGGAAATGACCCATGAACCTTGAAATTGCTTTGAATTTCTGTGGGCTCGTCCAACACCCCACGTTCGGGCTCGATGCAGGTCTGATAATTGTAGTTGTAATTACGGCAGATCATGTACTACAGATGATTTCGTCAAGAGGGCACAGCTCGGAGGTGACTGTACGTTTACGTTGTCGAGGTCGCCTAGTGCGACTAAATATAACGGTTATCAGCATACCGCTGTACCAGCCCCGACAATCCATTAGAGCACTGGACACGTCTCTGAGAGTTCTACCCCAGGCTTAATGATCACACGGCCGTGCACCAACCTCCGTTCCCTGGTACAAAATATGCCGCAATTGAAATAGGCAGGATTTTTGATAAGCATTTGCGAGCTGTGCCTACCATACTTACCATTGTGGCCGACGCGCGTAATTAAATCGTACCCCATCTCCTCAAAGATCGATACAGTGCAACGAGAAGCGATCGAAGTTAACCAGAGACCCGCAGTTAGGAAGCACCGTGGTTGTACACGGTTGCTCGTCATATAGGATAATTCGTAAGCAATCCACACCACAAACAAACAAACAAACAAACGTCAAGCTAAAGGACGGTGCTGTGGATGCCAAGAAATAGCAACAGTTGGACGGAAAGGGGTTCAAACTCCATTGTTAAAACTTTAGCCCGTAACCACATTCGTCTGAATACATAATGGCTAGCGACCATTGCAGTAACTAGATTATTATCAAATGTATCATGGTCCCGCGCGTTTTCGTATCAAATCTTTCTCATGTCATTGTCGCCTTCACCGCAGCGAGGCCAGTCAGATCCGAGTTGCAGCTCACGTTCGAAGACAACCTTAGCTCAATCAATTAGCACACTCGACTGTGCGTTGGCGCCTGGCCAGCGATTGCTCAAAGCGAAATACACACAGAACAGAATGCTTCACATGTACTTGGCGAGCCAGATCCCCACCACCGGTGGCAACTCTGTTATCGAACTACAAACCAGTCGCAAACGCCAACGACCACAGGCACGCACCAGTTCCGCTTGGGGCACGTGGACTCTGCGGTCAGTTTTGTGCGAAAATCGGTCCGTCAAGTCACACATCAAATTCCCGAGAACCAGAGGCATGTGTCCTGCATCCTGGCGCTCCCGATGTGCGGTCGACGCCAGTCTAAAGGTCCGATGCGAGGCCGACACCGCGCGGAGGCCGGTGCAACAGGTTTGCTGTGACCAGAAGCATCGCAGTGGACCTGTAGGTTTTCACTGGCAAGTCATGAGGTACGAAATATCGCCGAAAAGTGACACATGGCGGATCCCTCATGAGGCCTGCTTGCAATATGACCTATGCGCAGTGCCAGTCTCCGGTTTACAGCTAAGAGACGCTGCAGTTTGCCCTTGCATTCCAGAATGGAAATTGGAATGGAAGTGCTACGATACGCGTGTGTACCCTTGGTGGTCAGAAAACGCGAGAAGGAAGCAGAGTGCGATCATTGCTCAAGTGCCAGACACAAGTTTCTGCTGAACACTGCGCCTTATAGCGAGCTCAACACGTAGGTCATTTAAATTTTGTGCTTGTCGAGCCTGCTTTCCAGTAGTAGGCACGGCGGCTCCCCTCGACAAGTCAACCGAAACCTCCTTACTCCATGTTTCTGTCACACTACGTGTCGGCGATTGTTGCCATCATCGCGCTCGCAGAGGCAGGGCCCACCAGCAACCAAATAGTTCCAACGACAATTTTTAGTGCAACCACATTACCGGTGCCCTCCACGACTAGTACCTTGCCACCAACAAATGCCCCCACCACAACCACACCTCCAACGACGCCTGCGCCGACAA
>JNBR01000398.1:0-57742 GCA_002081595.1 Achlya hypogyna
CGAGAGTGCGTCAAACTGAAGAGGCTAATTCTGGACACCCTTGTACGTAAACGTCAGTTTGTCGAGAGTGTTGAAGCTCCTTGTCTTGCCGACAGCGACCGAGCTCGGAGCTTTTCGAACGTAGTCTGGCAGTCTCGACGAATCTGCAAGCAGTCGATATGATGCTGTTGGAGAATTGGTTTACGGTGTCCCCACGCTTTTCAAGATCGTCAGCGAGAACGTAGTTCCTGTGGTGCGGAGCTCGATGTCATTTGCTAGCGCGACTGCCTTCCAATCGCCTGGGGCGTCAGCCGCATTACGGATGTGTCGCTTGGCCGACAGGGGATGCGCTTAAAATTCCCCCGCTCGCGCGGCAGCGGCGTGGCGGACCCGGGCTCAACCAGCTCCTCGTTGATCCTCTCGTGTCTTGCCGCTGCTTCATTCTCCGAAACGATTCTCAGTTCAAAGATCTCAACGCAATTTTTTAGTTTTCTTAATGCATAACTAAATGTAAGTGACGCCAGGCCAAATATATTTGTCGTTAGGCACTATACATGTAT
This sequence comes from Achlya hypogyna, assembly GCA_002081595.1. Taxonomy (NCBI): domain Eukaryota; phylum Oomycota; class Saprolegniomycetes; order Saprolegniales; family Achlyaceae; genus Achlya; species Achlya hypogyna. The sequence continues at coordinate 540 of JNBR01000398.1, forward strand.
AATTGGCACTTAGCATAATATACTCGACGTTTGGCATAATATACTGGACGCTAAGCCAAATTAAGTGGACACTAGGCACAATATAGTTCGTTTTTGGCCAAATATATCGGACAAATGGCCAAAATGAAGTGGAATTGTAGTGCACCAGCAGTAGCATTGAACTCCAATGGATGGGAGAACTTCCTTGGTCTGACAGCTAGCATCATGATCATACTTCCAAAGTCAAAAATCCGTGTGGTGTTCTACTTCTGTATGACACTTAAGTATCACAAGAGAGTCTGCTCCCAAATTAGTGCAACTTCGTTGTACCTTCGCACGACGGCGGACGATCGTAGTTCGATTCTGTGGTGAGTACAGAATCGTAAGCTCTCCTGTGGTCATTGCGTGACTTTCTATCTAGTTTATCGTTTTGTTGTTTCGCGACTGGAAGTTGTTGCATTTACTTTTTGCAACGAATCCGACGGACGCCCCAGCCAACATTTGACTGTTGTAGCCAGATCCAAGACTAACTTAAATTTGACCTTACTATAGTGAATTGGACCTTTTATATGGGCGGTCTCTCCAGTGAACTGCATTGACTGAAGCAGACCTTCCGAGCACTCGGCGTTCGACAGAAGTGGCGGCTATGACTGATGCTGCAAATGTGATGAAACTGTTTCACCGATGATACCACTATCACTGACAGAACACGAACGATGCCTTGCAAAATGGCGCCACTAAGAACAACCAAAAGCAAACCTCATGATGCATGGATGGTTGTGCGAGCCGCTTGATACCCGCGGTGTTCTCCCATGCGCCATTGCCACGAAACTGCTCCCGGATGCGCCACCTTGGCACGATCAACTCACTCATGTTACTGGTTCCAGAACACAAGCTCGAGAACCAGTTGGTCTAGAATCCAACAGATCAACGACTCATGGAACGCAACGATGTTGGTCGCCGCTGAGGAGAGACACAAAATTTCATTCTTACGAAGAAAATGTGGAAGATGTGGACATACAACGTCTTAGCTCAACATAAGCGTCGGCGTCCATGCCCTTTGGCGAGCACATCTGCCCACACCACCCCTGAAGCACTGAGAGGACAAAAGCATCGGAATATGCACAGGACTCAATTTCTCTCAGGTCAATGGATAAAGCTCAAGCGATCACTCATCTGCGTGATTGATTGTATATCGCTTTTGACTAAGAGTTTGTGCAAAAGCTGATTCCTTGCACACAGACCAGCACTAACGTAAGTCCATGTTTACCTGAAGGTTGTGGTGAGATGGAAGCCGAGTAGTCTGTCGGGCTCTCTCTGTGTACGGTGGCTTGTCGGTGTGGAGGGCTGCGATGTCAATCGAACTTGATCGATGCTGGACGTCTCTGGCTCTGGTCAGTAGATGACAGCACGCGTGCCCTTTCTTCAGGCCCGATCTCGTCCGGGAGTTCCTTTGAAATTGACCGGCTCTGACTCTGGCTTGTGAAGCAGCGTAGCACCATGGGCACCTGCCACCAGCGCAAGTGCCCACCGCATCAAACGCCTTCCGCGCGCTTCGCCCTCGAGAGTCGTCGGCAGCCGATGCCGCGGCCAAGGCTGCTTCTCGTTCGAGATTCGAAGCGATCTTACGGACTTCGCGGGGACTGCCAGTTGCCTGAAACCTTTGGGACACGCTTCCAGTCTGAGTGGCTTCCCATCCCCTCCGAAGCACCTTTCACGACCAATCTTGCTGGGCTTTGCACCTTCCCATGCAGAGATGCACACGCCGAGAGTGAGCTCCTCGGTGGCCGAGGAACCCGGCGGCACTACTAGTCCCACTCACAGCCTTCTCCATCCCACCTTGGCACTGCTGCGTCTCTTCGACGGCCAGCGAGCGTCCAGCGCAAGCAGGGACTCGGTCATCGAAGGCACGCCTGACCTGTCGCTGCCACTGTCGGACACACGTCGGTCGTCCTGTCTGCCGACATCGACAGCTTGTTACCAACGAGACCCGAGCCAGCGATCGCTTCGAACTTCGGGTGGGCGGGTGCAAATCTTGCAACAGTATCTTGCACTTGACCCGCACCAAGAAGAGGGCACTTCTGCATTCACCATGTCGACGGTCGGCAGCACGAGCGGCACAACAGACGACAGTGGGTCCTCTCGCCGCCCGCCCACCCGCCGAGCATCTGTGGCCGCGCCACCACCTGTCGCCATCTGCGGCTGGTTGCGCCTCAAGGGGGGTTTCTTCCGCAGCTGGAAGCTCCACTACTTTGTCTTGCACCGTGGCGAGCTTTCAGCGTACACAACGGCTCACTTTGAGCGACAGCCGTATAAGCATCGTGTCAAGGTGACCATCGTGGAAAAGAGCCCTAAGCACGACATGGGCTTCATCGTGACGTCGGCGTCCGGTGTGCAACTCACGATCGCCGCGACGTGTGAACGCGACTACGACAAGTGGTTCACGGCTTTCCGGCGCCTTGGCCAGCCAAAGCCGCGACGGGTGGAAGAACCACGTCTACCGCTTCCGGACGAAGCAAATGTGGATCTTGATGTGTACTTGTACGTGCCCACAAACGTCATTCCGCTCACAACGACCTCGACCAAAATGGACGAAGCCCGCGCCGAGATCCAGACACTACAGGCGACCGGCGGCGAACATGTTCCGACGCGCAGCACCCTCGAGGACCCGAATGTGGAGTGGCGCGTCAGCAAGCCTGACTACGCCCTCTTGGACTTGCTGTTTCTCCATGGCAAATCGTACAACCACAAACCTGGCTCTGTCGAGTGGATGGTGCAGAACCTCATCAAGACGTGGGAGATGGAAGTCTGCCACAAGAGTAACGTGGAGCAGTGGACGACAGTCAATCCCAAGCTCTTTCAGGTACTACTCGGGCATGGTTTGCATCGATGAAGCTCCCCACCTGTGTAGTGCCAAGTTAATGCGACTGCCCCGCTTGCAGCCGACGACGTGCTGCGCATGGGCAAGTACGATGCATTCCTCGCTGGTGCACCTCCGGGAAAGAGCGCCTACGATGCCAAGCGGAGCACCCGGGACCGCGCAAACATGACATTTGGCTCTGCTTTCCCCGAGGGGTTTGCGTGGGAGGTTCTTGAGGTGTTCTCCAAGCCGCCCCGCGTCTCTTTTTCGTGGCGGCATTGGGGCTATCCCAAGCATGCACCTGGGGCCAAAGTCACGATGGTTGAGCTCTTTGGGTTCACAATCCTCGATCTTGACTCGTCCATGCGCATCTGCGGCATGGAGACATTCTACAAGGCCGAAGCCTTCTTGGACGCCCTCAACCGCCAGCAGTTGCTCAAACGGCCTGACGACTCCCGTCATCGGCTCTCATCCATCACCAGCCGCACATCTATCTTTCTTGCAGTGGACCCGATGCAAGCGTCATTGCACGAGAGTCCGTCAGCTGGAAGCAAGTGCCCCTTCCGCTCCGCGTCGAGTCCTACCTTATCAGAGAACCGCCGGTCAATGTCATCGTCGGTCTTGAGTGCCCCTTGTGACAGTGATGAAAGCAACGCTCCGCAGTGCCCGTTCGCAGGCAAGTATTTGCGAACAACGTCAATATCGTCGTCGACGTAACCAGTTCTAATAGACCGTGAAGTATGATCCTCAGCATCCTTTTGCTAGATATGAGCTGCGATAGCATCCGTTCCCAACCATCGTCGATTGTATTTCAAATCTGCGCAACTCGAGCGCGCAGGGCATCACGAAATCTTGCGCACGCATACATGACCGTGCATTCGTGGACCCACACTGCTCGATCAGCCCTGCTATTGGGACTTGCTGGGCGCCTCCAACTCCGAATCGCGCCAGAGGTCTCCTAGGCAAGAAAATTACCCGAGCGACCGTCAAGGAGACGAGTCTTCTCGACAGAATAGACCTCCCAGCAGTTCAGTCTGCACATCGAAAGCCCGTTGCTTGCCGAAGCTCAGTTGAACCTCACTTGGTTGACGAAGACAGTGTGCGTTTAAAATGGGCCGTCAGTTCTATCGTGATTTGAACAGATTGCAGGGAGTCGTTGAGGCCGATGGAGAAACGCGCCTGCACGACTGCCCCATCTTCTCAGCCCATACAAGAAGGTTGTTTACTGAGAAATTCATTTTGGTTTGTGCATGGATCAAAATGATGTCCAAGTGCTCCCAATCATTTTGCTTCATGGCCGATCGACGCCTTGGGATTGGCGGAAAAACTCGCGCCGTCGTGCGCACGAAAGATCGTTTTCACAGCAACGTTTCCGCTGTCGAATGATGGTTTTCAAAGACCTGCATTCCCTGGCTTGAAGATGATGATCCATCGGATTAGCTGCACAAGGCGTCTCGGTGCTTGCGAACATACGTCTGGAATCGCTACACTTTGGTTCTCTTCTCTCTGAACGAGCAACTCGACCGCGGCCGGAAGCAGCACCAGCCAGCCTACTGGCAGAAACCGAAAACATCCCAGTTTCTTCTCTGGACACGCGGCCCCTTTAAGTGCTCCATCGACAAACCCGCCCCTCGACCACAGCCGTGAACATAGGGCGGCTTTGTCTACACGCTGCGTGTGTACACGCTGCAATAGCAAGCGTACTGAACTAAGAAGCACGAAGAGATATTGTGTCAAATACTATGACTCATTTGATGTGGTTTATTGTCGTTCCTTGCGTTGCAAAGCAGCGCCTTAGCTAGAGGCACACGCCGTGCACTTCCGCCATAGAATGATGCAACGCGTGGATAGGAGACCAAAGATTTATAGTTTTATTTGCGAGGTTTAGTAGTATCGGCGTCATTCGCCACGACAAGCAATCCCGGATGGCCTTGATGGACTTGCTCATGAATACAAGCATCAAGGCGAGGCGAGGGACGTGCCGCACAACGTAATGACAGCGCCGAGGTTGACATGGAAGATTACCATGCCTTCCTTCTTCCTGGGGTGGCTGCAGTAGAAATGACGACGGGTGGCCCACGGACGTTGGCGATTACACTCGTGATTCCTGAGGCAGACCCATGCACGTCGTACAACATCAGGTCCCAGTTTTGACACATGATGAATGCGTTCGCTAAAGCCATTCTCAAATGAGCGTTTATCACCAACTCCATGTGCGACGCTGCAATAGATGCGCCCATAGGTAGGTCTACAACAAGCGAGATAGAATCGCTGGAGGCTGCCATTATGGCGATGAGGCCGCACATGCTAATGAAGATACCGGCGCACAACGGAAGCGACGGCCGTGATCGGCGCCTGCGTTTCAGCTTTGATGTCATGCGGGGGACTTCGGCGCTGCTTTACAAGTACATCGTTGACCATGCGTTGAAATGATGCCGACGGCGACCATGATATCAGCAGTACTTCTGAAATGGAGTGTGTCGTTCACGTGCTTGCGTTTGCAGCCCGCTTTCTTGAGCACCGACATCCGTGCATTGCGCGGCTCGCAGTGTAATTGCATTATGAACCAACTCGCTGGCCGTGGAATATCATAAATCAGGTCGCTTCCAAAGCCCATACTCGCAAACAGCGACATGCGGAGGTAAACGCTTTACGTACGCACTCACTGCTTGGAGGCATTTTTACATCCACCAAGAACCCTCGACCAGTGTCCACGAGCCACCGCGCATGTGCTCAGTGCATTGAGTTTGGAGGCCGTTGTCGCGAATGCTTCGGCCGAAGTCAGAAGGCAAAAATCTGATGCCTCAGCAATGATCTGATTTCTTTAAGTGTGATTGGTGGGGCAGTGTGCCTTGACGATGGACGCCGACGACGGAGGGGCAGCCCAACGGGCGGTGGAGGCCGTCATCCGGCGCGAGCTTCCTGACACGGAGCCGAAGAGGGCAAAGACAGAGCGCCCATCGTTCAACCCCACGGACTACGGCCTTCGCGAGGACTTCCGCCTCACCGACTTCAGCGCCCTCAAAGGCTGAGGCTGCAAGCTACCCCAGGAAAAACTACTCTCCTACATCTCTGGGATAGCAAACGACCTCAAACCGAACGAGGTAGAGTCCGACCCTGTCAATGATTCAGCTCACGTAGACGCCGGGCATGGACTCGAGCGTCGTCAAAATTAAACACCCCAAGTTCGGGGACCTCTACATGATCTCCACCACCGACTTCTTCTACCCCTTGGTCCAAGACCCTTACATCCAAGTCCGAGTCGCAAGCCTGCCTTTGGCATTCATGACACTCGTAGGGTCGCATTGCTTGCGCCAACGTGCTTTCCGATCTGTACGCCATGGGCGTCACAGAAGTTGACACGATGCTCATGATCCTTGGTGTCTCCCGCACGATGACGGACATCGAGCGCGATGTTGTGACGACGCAGCTCATTCATGGCTTCAACGATCTCGCACGCGAGGCCGGCACTAACGTTACGGGCGGTCAGACCGTCATGAATCCTTGGCCGATTGTTGGCGGCGTCGCTATGAGCGTCCGCGCAGGTCAGTTGCCCCTTCAGCCTTTTCCCATCCATTGCATGAATAGAATCCGAGATCATTCGCCCCGAGAACGCGCGTGCTGGTCAAGTCCTCGTGCTCACCAAGCCCCTCGGGTACGCTTTCCCCCTGTCGAATGCCTTTTACGTAAACGCCGGTAGCACCCAGCTCGCCGTAAACGCCTACCAAATGCGCGACCAGCCCGCGCGGTGGTCCAAGGTCGAAAGCTTCCTGACGAGGGCGATGGCCGACCGCGCCTTTGCCGTGGCGACCGAGTCCATGTGTCGCCTCAACGTCAACGGTGCCAAACTCATGCACAAGGTAGAGTCATGCCTTTGCGTCCCAAACACATAGTTTTCGTAGCACGGCGTCACTTCGGCCACGGACGTCACAGGCTTTGGCATCCTCGGCCATGCACAGTATGGCCCACCTTCGCATTACCCTGGCGAAATCTTCTCTCACTTAGAAACATGGCAACGTCCCAAAAAGCATCCGTAGACTTCGAGCTCGACATGCTCCCCGTCATCAAGGACATGCTTGCGGTAACAAAAGCTATCTCACTGCGGCGTGACCCCCTCCTCACAGGTCAACGAAGCTTTCAATTTCCAGTGGCGGCTCCAGCTCGGGTACTCATCGGAGACGTCGGGTGGCCTCCTCGTCTCCATCGACGCCGACCGAGCGCAGGTCAAACCACCGCTTTCCGCCCCTCCTCTTCATGCGCGTCGTAGGCCTTCATCGACGACCTGATGGCGTTGGACGGCCAGCCTGCGTGGATCGTGGGGCGCGTTGTTGACGGGACCAAGCAGGCACGGCTTTCGCCGAGCGTGCGGTTCGTCGAGATCTAAGTCTCCTCGGCGGCGAGTGGTGGAGTGGTGCCCGGCGCTTGTTTGGAGTAGTTCAAGCTGCCGGGCGCCAATGGCGGCAGAGAATGACGCGGCGCCATGAAACTTGCAAAAGTGTGGCGTTGCTGAGATGCGCCGCTCTCCCCATTTGACCCCCGCAAACGACGAACAATGAAGAATCAAACTGGTGGAACTTACGACTTGATGGACGGCAGGAGCAAGTGTTTGCCCTGGCCTTTGCTGTTCTCCCGCACAATGCGGGCGAGGACATTCTTGCGTTTCATCGCCCATGAGCAGTTGTCGCGGATCATCTGCGCCAGCTATTCGAATGGTTTGGCGCGGTTCTTCGCGAGGCCAGAGGGCACGTACGACTTTGTCCGCAGGACACCGCACGGAGAGCTTCTCGATCTTGGCAAGAATCGGGGCGTCCACAGCGCCAAGCCGCAGCAGTTCGAAGGGCAGTCGCTTGTTAAGAAAGTTCTTTTCCACGCGAATCACTTTGCATATCGTGAGAGCGCGAATGGTGAACGGAAAAATGCCGCTGATCGGATCGAGAACAGCGGCCTACAGACCGGTTGACCACAAGCAATAGCGGTGCTTATACCTCGCCAAAGACATCGCCGGACGAGACAGACCCGACCTGAATTGGGTGCTGCTTGAGCAACCGAATGGCGCCGCAGTAGCCCGACTTGACAAAGTACAAGTGTGTGGCTGGCGCGCCTAGGGCAGCATCGGAAGTGCAAAGTGGACGCTTTGTCCGAACCTTCGTCGACAATTGTGTCTTGCGCCCCATACTCGAGCTGTTCGGAGAGAATACCAAGCGTGTTGAGCTGTTCGTCGGTCCACGATGCAAAGATGCCTGTTTCTCGAAAATAGTTTGCCCGCGAGGCGGCGCCCTCGAGCATGATGTTGCGCAGGGTGTGCTTGTAGATTGCGGCTTCCAGTGTCAGAACCTTGCACGCCTAAGCGGTGGTCAAGGCGGCACTTCCGACGCCCGCGCACCGTCAGCGCGATCAGCGAAGTGACACTCCAGAGGTTGGCTGAGATGGAGCCTTCGCAAAAGATCGAGCCCGGTTCGAGTGTTCGCTGCCCCTCCTTGACGCCGTTGAGCTCTGTCTGCACGGCCACCGATCCTTCGAGGACGATGTACAAGCTACGGAGCGTGAGCACCGGGAATTCGTGTCGACGACACCTGACGGTGGTACTCGACAACACAACCCGCGTGTCCGTGGGCCAGTGCACGTGGGACAGGTTTCTGCGGGCGCACTTAGTCTACTGACAATGCACTAGGCTGGTTACTTCCAAAGCACACGAAGAAGGTCCCTGTCGAGGCGAGCCAAGTAGGGAATCCGATTCGATTCATCGATGAGCAGCTGCACCTGCGCAGGTGTCCGCTCCTACCCATTCTCCTCCGCATGAAAGCCGCCGTTCGTGAAGGCTACCTGAATGGGTGTCTCGCAGGCCTCTTCAAATACGTTGACTTTCTGTTCCGAGCGTCAGGACTGCAAATGGGCCATCGCGTACGGTGCTGGCATGACCGCTGATGGTCATGGCTTTGACAGCTTTGCGAGCGACCACCGAAAGGTGTTTGTTTTTGGACTTGCTCATGACGATCGTGTGCGCCCGCGTCGAGTCCTTGGCAGCCTCAATGTACCTTTCCTGCAGCCGCCACAAGATGCTACGATGGTGTGGCATCCCATTGAACAGCACCGGCACACCTCCGAAGCTTGAAAAAGCGCGGCTCCTCGCAGTCCATCTTGATGGCTTCGTTGAGCTCGACCATGGCCCGCTTGAACTCCCCCATTTGGCCGAGCAAGATGGCTCGGTCGAATAGTAGAGTCGGACGGTTGATCTGTTCGTAGTTGATTTGCCAGCACCCATTCAGCTCGGCAAAGCATTCGCTACAACACCAGCTCAAGCACATGGAGCAATACGATTCGGTACGCGAAGTGCTTGGCATGGTACCTCTGAGCAAGCGCCAGCATCTTGACGTTGAGCTGGTTGTTGGCATACCCCGGGAGAATGTGGACAAGGTCGACGTCGCGGCCGAGAAGGCACTGAAACTTGAACACAAGGGTGGCCTTGGCCGCGTCCTCGGAGCTCACGGCCTGAAGAAGTGGGAACAAAACGTCGCGGCCCATTCAGTACCACTGGTGGGACCACAGGCGAGAGCACGCGGGGTCGGTGCGCCTCGTCGGCCTTCTGGATGATCTCCACGAGCTCGTCGGCCTGTGACGCCAGCTCCTGTCTCAGGTAGCGACGTGAGCGTCTGACGTCCCTGCCCGACCCACCATGCGCGCCGGCATCTTGACCATCTCACGCTGAAACAGCTCGTCGAACGAGAGCGCGGCGTCCTCGGTGATGTCGAAGCGCCGACCGCCGCTCCCTCGTAACTTGGCCGTCGTGGGCGATACGAGCTCCAGCCCCGAGGCGATGGCGGCATCGTCGGGACTCGGGATGCTGTATTTGCGCCGCTGCTTGGCCTTAAAGTTCCAGGATCGCCCCACGAGCCGCGCGTTCTGCGATAACGAGTTGGGCGCGCTGGCGCACGTGCGCAGCAACGTTGCGGCCGCCTTGCCCACGGCGCCGTCGCTCATCGGCCGCTCCATCGCAAAGATAGACGGGATGTTAAATAGCCAGGACGTTTCATTACGGGTTACACCCACTGCATCTGCTTGGCGGCTTCGTCATCGGCGCGGTTGAGCGCTACGTTGAGCGCGAATACCGTCGCGTCCGTCGTAGCCTTGCGGAGCGTGGCCCCGCTCGGCAGCACGACCGCGTCGCCATCGCCCGCAACGAGCGCCTCGAGCGCCTGGGCGCCGTCCGCGAGCGCGCCAGCTGCTGGTAGCGACCGCAACTCGTACCACGCACGCACGCTGCGATCGACCGAGTTCTGCCACACGTTGCACGTGACGGCCTCGACCGTCCGCTGCGAGGCCGGCGCAAGCGCCACGACGTCCCACGCAGTGCCTACCCCCATGTGCGCCCAGAACGCCGCCGTGGCGTCGGCCCATGTCTCGCAGTAGGCCGGCGACACAGGGGCGGCACCAGAGCAATCCAGCACTGACGCAGTGCCGCACCAGCCGAGGCCGAGGACCAGTGCCGCTGCTCCGGCCGCCAACGCTCGCCTTAGGACGCCGCCCCCCACGCCCGAGGCGAGCGACGGGGACGCCGGTAGCAGCGCGAGGCTGGCTTCAAGGTTCTGCACGCTCCGCGCACCGTACTTGACCTTGAGCAGTGCGAGTAACTCGCGCTCCTTGCCGCGGTACGAGTGCACAATGTGCTTTACGTCCTTGAGCTTGTCGGGCTGATGGGCCTTGTAGAAGTCTGTGAGCAACGCCAGGAGCGATGTGGGAGATGTCGGTGGGGACGTCGGTGGGGACGTCGGTGACACCGGGAGTTGCCGCGGCAAGTCGTGTGTCGGCGACGACGACGGGTGCAGCGGAGGCCGCACTGAGCGAGAGACTGGCGATGCAGTGGCGGCCATGGAAGGCGGACACGACGTCGCCAGCGCCTGTACGTGCGGCGGGAGGGTTACGATGGGCACGGGTGGCGACGCCAAGGGAGTGACGGGTGCCGGGCTCGGCGGCCGAGGACTGTCGGTGCGCGCGGGCGGCGTGTGGGATCGCGACAGGCACGACGTCAGCACGTTGGAGGTGTCGGCAGCGCGTCGCGCGCGTGGCGAGTGCTGGCGCTCGAACGCGACGAGCGGGTCGTTGGCGAAAGCTTCGGAAGAAATCACAAACGGCGGCGGAGGCGGCTCAAGAGCCACGGGCGCCAATACTGCAGACGACGCCATCGCTGTTGCTTTTACAGTTGATGGTGCCGCCGGTGATAATGGAAGCTTTGGTGCTGCAGGCTGGGGCTCAGGCGCCGGTACCGTTGGGGCGACTGCTGCGTCGGAGGTGTTGTCATCGTGGGCATCGCCATCCGTGGTTTCGAATGTGAAGGAGTCGTACGAGCCGGACTCAGGTGAGTCGAGCTGGCTCAGAATCTGGCTCGGGATCTGGCCCTCCATGGCGCGGCGCAGCATACGGATCCTCTCCTGCAACGCGTCGATCTCGCGGGCCTTGCGCTCGAGCTCCATCGCGTTGCACAATCGTTCGTTCTCAATCTGGCGCATGCTGAGCTCGAGGTCGGTGACTTTGCCATATGATGCCGCGAGGTCCTCCTGTGCCTTGGTTTTAATCGTGTCGAGGTGCGTGCGTAGCGATGCCTCCGAGTTCTGCAGCTCCTTGATGTACCCGATGAGGCTGTGCACGCTGTTCTTTGTAGGAATGAGCTTGGCCACCAGGGCCTCGGTGCGCACCGACCGCGAAGACCCTTGGCTCGACGTGCGACTGTGCGCAGGACTGATCGGCGCCTGGCTCAAGTTGAGCGCGCGGGTGCGGCCAGGGCTCGCGTCGCGCCGCGTGCGCCCGCTTGAGTTGATGCCCGTCGAGTTGCGGAACGCCTCCGACGTCAAAAGCAGGCCCGAGAGACCGATGCGCACTTTTTGCGACGCCGTGAGCCCTTCGTCGCCCAGGACCCCCGACGGCGTCTTCGGCGCGCGCGGCCCCGTTGACGACGTCGACGCGGTCGAAGACGCCAGAGGCGAGTCCAGATCTGTCGTCTGCAGAGGCGGCGGTACTGCGCGGATGCGCGAAGCAGGCGCCGAGTCGGAGGGTGTCGCATCACCGTCGTGGGTGACCATTTGCGGGTCGGTGGGCGTCGACCGAAAGCGAAGTGCCGTCGAGACACTCGAGAGCACAATGTCGCCACCCTCGACGGCCGAGGCAACGGCGGCGTGGTCGATTGCGGGCGGTGTAGTCGAGAGGTCATGCGTAGTCAGTGCTGGTGACCGTGCTGTAGCCGTCGGTCCATGCGCATTCAGTAGTATTCTGGCGTCAGGCTCACCAAAAAATGCCCGACTTCTTCCTGCGGGAGCTGGCTTTCGGGCGTACAAGGGAGACTAAGCTGGGCATGAGGCCTCGCTTTGTATGCAGTGCTTACGTCGTGAGCGATCCCGCGAAAGCTGTGCTGGACGGCCGGATGCCATCCAGGTTCAAGTGGTGGCGCCTGTGTTGGCAGGCCTTGGGACTGACCGCTAAGAAAGTATGGGCGTGGAATGCTGCTCTTCTGCGGAGCAAGACGCTGATGTGCTGAATGCATCTTAGACTTCTCGGGTGGCGCGCGGCTGCTCGCTCGTGGCAGCTGGGACGCGGTCTTGTCGCCGATCAGCGCCTCTTCGGGTCGCGTCGTTCGCTCGCCGGGACCAAGCGACGCCATCCTGATGGTCGATTTGATGATGCGTGCCCCGATGCAAAACCTTCCAATTTGGCTCGTTTTTATGCGTCTACACTAGGAATTTGTAAGACCCAAGTATTTAATTGACAATTATTTATTTTCGGGTGACCAATAATAGACTGGGCGGCTCACCACGACGGCATCTGCGGGGGCCGGAAGCGCCGCCGACCGATCCGCTCCCACGGCAGCAGACTCCGTTGCGACTGCCAGCGCTGCGACGGCAACCACCGCGGCGTCAAACGCTTAAAAAAACTTCTATGCCCGTCGTCTTTGGCTGAGGACGCGGCCACGCTTACACCACCCTCTCATCCACCTTAATGTCAACAGTGCTGTGGAGGGCTGAGGCTAGCTCCATGTGTCGCTGCACAGGACTGCTGTCTAACGGATCGGTAGGTCGCTGTGAGGTTTGCAGGACAGCCGACCACATGGCGATAGTCCCACGTGGCCGCGGCAATGCACAACATGTCATGCTGGTGTCAGCAACGTCCTCGAAGGGCTCAGACACTGCGAACGAACGATAGCAAATCTTCGATGACAACGGTGATGTTCGAACGCACGCCGGCCCCTGCAAAGCCTGATACCCTGCGTCTTCGCATGTGAATTTCTCTGTATAGTATTCTGAAATGTCTTTAATAGTCGATTACCTGTATAATGCAATGTTCAAAGTTGCGGTCAGCCGAGCCAACTCGGTGTATCTTTTCGGGAGGACGAGGTTTGCCGCCGGAGGTCGACGACGGACGCAGGTGTACTGGAAACGCGATGAGTTCCAGCTCATCAGACGAGCGAGAGCTCTATCGCCACATGCAGGCAACCATGCATCGGCGACGGCCTAAGTCCCCGCAGGTGCGGCCAATGGCTCATCCGCCACGCTTCAATCTTGCGGTGGCTGCGCCGGCGCGGATGGAACATGCCCTGCGCGAGGATACCCAGCAGAATCTTGTCGCACTCTACTACTGGCGACAGAAGCAGACAAGCAAGTTCTTTGAATTGTGGCGTCGAGTTGCCGCGATCGAGGTCCAGAAGCATAAGACTCTGCAAGCGATTCGCGCGTCCAGTCGGCAGCCGCTCACGCGCCACTCGAAAAGTATTCTCCTCCAGCGACATAAACAGCAGTACACGCATGCGGTCCCGCCAAATGATGACGAGGACAGCTCCGATGATGCTTCCGTTTGGAGCTGTCAGCGGCCACCAATCGCACGACGACGGGCACAAGCCGCGCCAGAGTCTGTGCCCGCCACGGACCAGGACGAACGCCGACGCCGAACTTTGCTCAAGGCTCGAAGCGAGCGCCGCTTGGCGGCGGCGACGGTGGCCGAGCCCGAGACAAAAAGTCGATACACCTATCTCAGCCCACCATTCCGGCGTTGGCGTTCTCTTACAGAAAAGCAGCGACCGGAGAGGGAAGCCAGACTGCAACTTGCTTCCGACTTTGCCAATGTCAATCGCTGTGCTCGAGCGTTCAAGCAGTGGCGTGGTGCCGCGCAACGAAAGCACTTGTCAACGGTGGCCCGCCGATACCACCGCCGACGATGCCTCGATGCCTTCTTTCGAGGATGGGCGTACGTTGCTGCAGTGCACCGTCGCGGAGCACAACTTCATGTGGCGTTGACAGCGCGTACTGTCGCCCAACGGTGGGCCGTGTGGGTCCGACAAACTGCTGTCTGCCAGCGTCGGCGCGTACTCGTCTTCTACCTCCAGGCACAGCTGCGCACCCGTCGCCTGCACTCTGCGCTTCTCGTTCTATCGACGTACGCCAAGTACCGCGCGCGCATACGATGGCAAAAAGACGTCGCAAGCGCGCACGTCCGAAAGCGATGCATTGGCCGCGCCTTTGGCACCTGGCGGACGGTTGCCGCTGTAGACATCGTCGCTGAGCGCCTCTCCACCCAAGTCCTTTTGCAGCGCGCGGGGCTCCGTCGCTGGCGTCAGCACTTTGTTAAAGTCCAGACGCGGCGGCACGAGACCGGCAAGGCCGTACACTGGCACATCATGGGTGTGCAGCAGCAGGTGCTACGTCAGTGGCGTCGATTTCTCCACCTTATCGCCCATCGTCGATACCTCAACGGCAAAGCCTCCCGCCACGCGAGCCGTCAGTGTGTGCAAGTATCGCTGGCATCCTGGCGCGCATTCGTGCTTCTGCGCCGACGCGAGCATGCCAAGACACAGGTGGCTTACGCCTGGAGCCTGGTGACGGTCCGAAGGCGCTCCTTCCGCCGCTGGCGACAAACCTGCCGCGACATTCTACAAGCCCGTGCGGCGCTGCTGCACTACTGCAGCGTCACCATCTCAGTGCATTTCCAAGCCTGGAAACGGTACATGTGATCAAATGGGCTGCACAGTGCTCACGGCGAACGTAGAGTTGCTTCGGCGCTTCATGCCGCGCGGTGGCGGGTGATTGAGATGGAGCACGAGCATGCATGTCGTCGCCTTCGTGACCATCTGCTGCACTGGCGTGACACCACGCACCAACGACGTTACTGGAGTGTGCTCGCCGGCCGCTTCGAGGCCCGGTGGCGTCGTCAGCGCCTCATGCGCAATTTTGGTCGGTGGCGGGTCTGGGCGACGGTGCGTGGACGACACCGGCTGCAAAGCACTGACTTTCTCGCGCGCCGCTCGGCTCTCCAGCTCCAGCAGATGCTTCAAACGTGGCATACCTGGGCTCATTGGGCGCACGCACGCGCTGTTCGCCTGCACGATATCGTCACCGTGCACCTCCGGAAGACGTGGCGAGTTAGCTTTAACCGCTGGCGCTTCGCCACCGCCAGTGTCCTGCTCACCGAACGCATGCAGCTGCGGCGGGTGCTCTACGTGTTCGGCTACTGGAGCCTGTGGGCAAAGCGGCGACGACGCAATCGTCAAGCCGTCGCGTCCTGCGCGGTGGCTCGGGCCACGCACGCTCTGTCGTCGGCGTGGAGGTGCTGGGTGATCTACCACTGCACCATTCGCAGGCGCTACAATCTTATCGTCCGAGCGTATCATCACCGACGCAAGCACGTTGGACGTCACTACTTTACGCCTTGGGTCCGCTACACCGTCGCGCGACTCAAGCGTCGACGGGCAGCTCAGTTTTATGCCCGAAGCTTGCTCCGCGCGACCTTCGCCCGATGCCGCTCAGCCATGATCATCTTGGCAGCAGAGAACGCGCGTCGCCGAGCCGCCGATGTGCTACTCTGTGGGCGGCTGTGGTCCAGGTACTTTCGGTGCTGGCACCACTTTACGGCGTACGTCCGCCACGCCCGCGAGCAAGATGCGATTGCCCAAGAGCTGCAGGACTACCATCGACTCGGGCGTACGTGGAAAGCGTGGCACCGCGTCCGGCATCGGCGCCGCGTTCGGCAGCTGTGGCCTTCTCAGTGGCAAAAGCTCCTTTTGGCCCGCACTATCAGAACGTGGAACCGGCGCTTGCACGAGCGAGGCAATCGGCAAACGCAGTCGGTGGCGGCCCGGCGCTACTTTGCTGTGGGCTGCCAACGGCGCGTATTGTATGAGTGGCATCGAGCCATGGAGCAGAGACGCGGCAAGCGCCTCGCAGCCAACGATGCTCTTGAGCATCAGGAGTGGTACCGAGCGGGCCAGAGCGTACGGCGATGGCGGCAACACGTCACGTACATGGCATCAGCGAGGACTGTCGCTGCGGCCCACTGCAAAAGAGGGCGCTCCGTGCAGGTGCGGCGCGCTTTCAGGCGGTGGCGGCTTTTCGTGTGCACGCAGAATGCTCGAGCATCCCGAGCACGCTCGTCCGAGGTTAAATCACGTCGGCGATATTTAATGCTGAAGATGCGTAGGTATGGGGTCTCCGCCGGCGACAACGCCGGGTGTTTGCTGCCTGGGTAGCGCAGGCCTCCTGGCAGCGGCGTCTACGGCAAGAGCTTGCCGAGCTGCTCGGGTATCGGAGCAAAGTGCTGGCTCGTCACGCCTTCCAGGCGTGGGTCCGAAGCGCTGCGTGGCAACTGCAAAAGCGGGCAGCCTCCGAGTTCTTTTTGCAACGCAGCTTAGTGCGTCGGGTACGCCAATGGCACGCGGTATCTCAGCGCAATCGTGTCCTCAAACTGCTGGTCAACGAGTCGCTGGGGGCCCGCTGGAGCGCGACCCTACGCGGCTCGTTGCATGGTTGGAAAGTCTACTGCCGTCGACGTCTCCAAAAACACCATCTCGCTGGCGTTGCATTGGCCCACTGCCGCTGGCGCAGTGCCTTCCGTGCGTGGAAGTGCTGGTACACCTATTACAGCCATCAAGCGCGCCTACAGAGCGCCGTGTTCTGGCGTCAGGATCGGCTGCAGCGCCAAGTGTTCTCCCGATGGTGGACACGCCTTGTCGGCACCAAGCGGATGCGAACTCGTATCGAGGTGCGCTTCATGCGTGCATCTTCGATCATCTTTTGATGTTTGTGTTCTAGGGCGCGGTTATACATCATGGGCGATCACTCTTGCGCAAGGCACTGCGCTACTGGTGGCAAAGACACCGCGAGAGCCAAGCGCACGACACCGCTCTCGTGGCAACTTGTCGGCGCAAGCAGCTGCAGCGCGGCTTGTGGCGAATTTGGTGCCAAACTCACCGCCACGCCGTTTTGCTTCGTGCGGCCACCCGCCAGTGGATGCAGCGCGGTTGGCAGCGCTGTTTTCGTGGTTGGCAGTGGTGCGTACTATTCGCGAAAGGATCCCCCGGTCACAACAAAAGATCAGGTACACGCAGGGCTCAAGGCGGAAGCGGCGAAACCAACAAGTGGGCGACGCCTTGCAACGCCGCCACTCCAAGCTGCGGGTGTATCGTCGATGGCAGGCGCTGTGCGAGCTTGAGTGTATCAAGGCCGAACGTCGGCAACTGGCCGATGCCATGGCAGCCCTGCGTACGCACCTGGTGTTCGTGGCAGGTTGAAACACAGTTCCAGGGGCGTATCGGTGTTGCTGGCGGCAGTGGCATACCGCGACGATGGCGGCAGCGCACAAACGGCGGCGCCTCGCGCTTGCCGTGCGCAACCAGGCGTGGACGGTGCAAGACAAGTGCTTCCAGGGGTGGGCTGGGCGAGCGCAGACCAAGCGGATCGCTCGCGGCCGGGCGCACGAGTGCACGGAAGCCATCGCGCTGCTGCGGCTCGAGCACGGCATCCGAGCATGGGCAGGCTTTACCCGGCGGCAGCGCACCTCTCGACAGTTGCACGACATAGCACACACGCATTGCCACCGCTCGAGCCTCCACAAGGCGTTTGAGTACTGGGTCATTTTTCGCTTCGAGCACAAGGAGCGCCAGCTCCAGCTCGAAATCGCCGTCAGCCATAGCAATTACAGGACGTTGAGGTCGCGCTTCGAGCGGTGGATGGAGTTCTCGTATTTGTGCTACCAGCGCCAGCAGGCCCAGTACCACTACGAAAGCCACTTGCTCGCCAAAGTTGTCGCGGGCTGGTAAAAGGTCGTTGAACGCGGGCTCTCAGTTGCCGAATAGGGTCACGGCCCTCTTGGCCTCTCTGGTCACACCGGAAGAAGAGGCTGCGGCCCGCAACTTTCGGCGCCAGTCGGCGATGCGCTCGGTGTGGCGCCAGTGGCGACACCACTGCATGCAACGGCTGCAAGAGCGCATTGCCTGCATGCACGCCGCGCGCCAGGTAGCTGCGCTTGGTCCAACTACTTGTCACGCGGTGCCACTAGGTGCTCGCTCGCGCGACGCGGCAGTGGCGCGGCCGCGCGCGACTCCTCGGACGCCTTCGACAAGCTGCCCACTACTTCGACGCATCGTCGCTCCTGTCGAGCTTTCGACAGTGGCGTCGCGCCGCTGCTAGTCGAAAACATCACCGCGCAAAGTGCCAGCGACTCACAGCGCTTCGGGTGACACATGTCGTACGCCACTGGTTGAGGTGGACCGACAACATCTGCGACCGCCGTGGTCGGGTCCAAGCCGCCGCAACTCTCGCCCGGTCGACTGCCGTGCGCGGCTGCTTCGGGCGCTGGCACCGCAACGTTCGCGCCAAAGTTACCCAGAGCGAACTTTTGCTCCGGGTGCGCGATTACCTCTCAAGCCAGAGCGCACGTGGTGTCTTCGACCACTGGCGCCTCACGGCCCGCGCATCGCGGGCGCAGCGAAATGCGATGGCGATGGCCGAGTGCCACTGGCTCTCGTCCAAGCAGCGGCTGGGACTAAACGCCCTGCGCGTGTTCGTCGAAGTGGCGCAGGAGGACCGGGAGCATGACGCCGTCGTGGGGCTCTTCACGACGCAGCACCTTCTCCGGCGGTCCTTTGCGATGTGGACGGGTGTCACGATGATAGCCAGCGCCCGCCACGCCCAGCACCGACAGGCCGTGCGCCACTTTGCATTGCGCTGCCTCGGGCGGTGCTGGAAGCGGTTGCGGCAGCGAGTTGCGTACGTCCGACAGCTGCACGAGCGCCTCTACGGCGCACGGCACGTCTACTTCAGCTCTCTTTCGTCGCGGTGCTTTGCGCGGCTGCGCAAGTTTGCTGTGACCAAGCGGCGGCTTCGGCACTTTGCCGTCTCTCACGAGGCACGTCTCCGTCAGAGCTCCTTTCAGCGGTAGGGCCCGCGACATCGGCCAACGCGACGTGAGACCCTGGCATAGGTGGCAGCAGTTCCGGCTCGACGCTCAACTCGACCGCCACCGGACTCAGCGAGCGCTCAAGCTCTACCGGCGCTCGCGCCAGCGGCACTGGTTTGCCCACTGGCGCAGCGTCGCGTGCGAGCGATGGATGCGCTGCTGGCTTGTGGGCCAAGCGCACGTGCTCCGGGCGCAGCTCTCGCTGCTGCACACCGTGCGGCGCTGGCACCAACGGACGCTTGCGCGCCAAGCGGTGGCCCGCGCTACTGCTGCCCACCGCCGGCCGCTGGACCTAGCCTGCCTGGCCACGGCTCTCGCCGGCTGGCAGCACATGGCTGCGGTCGCCCGTCGGCGCGACGCCCTCGCAGCCGCGACGGCCTCTAAGTGCGCGGCGCGCCACCTCCGGGCGTGGCTCGTGGCATTCGTGCACCGGTCCACTAGCAGTGCGTAGAAGCAGGTAACAATTATTTATGCCAGATTATAAGACAGAGGGCAGCGCGGTTGTGCCGTCCGGTGTCGGGTGCAGCAGCGTAATCTCGATGTTCTTGTCGTATGAAATGAGCGCCGGGTAGAGCTGCCAGTCGTGCGCACCGAAGATGCCTTTGAAGGCGACGCCGAGGTCGAGGTCGTTGCGGAGGAAGCGGATGGTGCCGGCGTCGGCGTCCCAGATGCACGTGAGCACGTCGCCCGACTTCAGCTTGGACACGAAGGGGCTGTCGTCATGGTCCCGGGAGCACAGCGAGCCTTTGCGCACGTTGACGTACCAACCGGTGTGATTGAAGTAGAACACGGGGGGGTTGTCGATGGGGTCGCGCCAAAACTCGGGCTCGTGCGTAAAACCGATGGCAATGGTGTTGTGCATTTTGTTCTTGGGCAGCGTGACGAGCACGGAGAACCGCCGAGCCGTCGAGGTGGCAACGACCACGTTCCAGCCCGATTCGGTAGTCGTCACCGTCCGAGCCATGTTGCGGATCATCCCAAACTGCCCGCAGCGCCCTAGGTCCCAAGCGCAATCGGTGTGCTGCACGTGCGCGAACTCGTTTACGGGCAAGACGATGGGCGCGGCTTCGGCCTTGGCGCGTTTGGCTTGGCCCTTGCGCGCGAGTTTCGCCGACGAGGTCACAATTGACGCAAGTGGTGCCGGCCTCTTCTTGGGCGTCACCGCTGGTAGAATGTCGTTGAGCTCGTTGTGCCGCTCGTCGCATCGTGCAAATTGTTTTTCAAGCTCGTCGCGCTGCTGGTTGAGCTGCCGCTGGGTCGTGGCAAAGTGCGCCGTGATAGCTTCAAGCGCCAGTTGCTGCGCTCGCTCGATGTCAGCGAGCTTCTTTTGCTGTGCTCGAATAGCTTGCTTGGACGCCACACACTCTTGTTGCATTTTTCGCAGTGCGTCGACGATGCGGGCGTCTGAGCTTTCCGTGGTGGGTGCGTCTTGGGAACTTTCGGTGAGGCCTTGAGAAGAGATAGGGCTGGGCGACTGCTGTTGGGCCGCTTCTCCAGATACACAGGCCGGTGATGTCTTGGCACTCTCATCTACCTGCGGAAGGACGCGCACGTCGGGCCCAAGGGCCGTCGCTGGCCAGTCTGTGTTTTCCATCGTGCAATCAATCAAATGAAAGTGACACTATTTTAGTGTCATACACCATTTTAGAAACGTCAATCACTCCAATGAGCCTCGGAATATTTCCCGAAATGGTGTGGTTACAAAAATAGTGTGCCCAACTTGACATGTACCAGACAGAACCTGGTATTTTGCTCGCCAAAAGTTGCGGCGCATGATGCAGTTGGCGCCGTCCAAGCATGGCGCGCATCCCAGGCGCAAAAGCAAACAGTCAGATTCGGTTGAATGGGAAAAGCAAACTAGCCAACGAACTACTAGCAATGGTGCCCGACGAAGTTGACCCCAACGCCCCGATCGTACGAGACGAGCGCTGGGTAGAGCTCGGACACCTCGATGTCCGAGTACGCGATGCCAAGTGGGCTGCCATTGCGGAGAAAGCGGATCGTTTTTAGGGTGCGGTCGAAGACGACTGTGAGTGTATCACCGCTCTTGAAGCTGCTTGCAAAAGAGGCGTCGTCGTGACCATAGCGCGAGCACAGCGTACCCCGGCGCACGTTAATGTACCAGCCTGACTTCCAAAAGTCGAAGATTTGCATCTTGGGCGTTGGTTCTCGCCAGAACTCGGGCTCGGCGGTGAAGCCGATGGCAATCGTGTTGGTAGCTTTTGTCTTTGGGAAGACAAGCTGGACTTCAAAGGCGTCGATGACCGCGTCAGCAACGACAACGTTCCAGCCGTTGCCCGTCGTTGTTACCTGGCGCCCGCCTACGGCGATGGAACTCAGTTGACCACAGCGCGCAGGATCCCAGCAAATATCCACGAGATCGGGTGGAGTACAGTCCATTTCCACCTTGGCACGCTTGGCCTTCACTTCGCGCGCCTTCTTGGGCTGCGTGGCCACAGAGGAACGCTTCTTCGGGGACTTTAGAGGCGGTGTTGGTGCTGTGTTCTTGGGTGTGTGGAGCTGCGAGCCGCTCCGTTCTAAAAGCGTCTCGATGTGTTGGTTCTGCGCTTCAAGGCGCGAGTGCTGGTTTCCGAGAACAGTCATTTGCTGCTCGAGCAGCCCTTGCATCTCGTGAAAGTTTTCCGTGAGTAGGTCGAACCGGTGCTGTTGCGCCTTTTGCAGCGTCGCGAGTTTGTGCTGGTGCTCGCGGATGCACTTCTGGCCCGCCGTGATCTCCCTCTTGCAGAAACGTAGCACTTGAGTCACTGCGGACGCGTTGCCAGCCACGGCCTGTTCGAGAAGGCTTTCGTCGGCCATCGTCGTGTCAACGACCACATTCGAGGACACCTCGAGAAAGGCCGCGATCGTGTCGTGTCGGACCATCGGATGATTCGGATGTGACCAAAAATCGAATCTTCCATTTTTCCCGGCTGCTGCAAATCAAAAAAGCCTTTTCGTATGCCCAAGATCTCGCCTTGAGCGGAGCCACTGCTTATCGCCAGTGAACTGCCGAAGACGCTGCAGGCAGGAAGCTCAGCAGATGCATCAAGAGTTGTGTTTCCCGAGGGCGAAAGCGAAAGCTATCATAGTCGCGCGTGCATTCTCCGTTCGTGCATGGCTTGTCAAGGTTCAAATGTACCGGTACTGTCGATGCATACCAGAATGAGATGTGCTGACCACAGAAACAGCAGCTTGGGCCAAGCTGTTCCCTTTGGCAACGGTTTGATTGCAAGCATAACGTTGCGGGCAGCAAGAGCAGCCGCGAGCGTGCGTTAGATCCGCCTGCTCGAGCCGGCTCGATTCGGAGCAGTGCGTCTTGACCAGCACATCTGTGGATGTCAGTGAGGGCCGGCAGCCAAAAGCTAGCTTCGAAGCCCACCGCGCGCTCCAATTGAAGTCGTCTCCGCGTCATCCAGATTTCGTGGGGGGTTGCTTGCGTTGTCCCATCGCGCGCGCCTGCCCAGGTGGGCATGTATGAAATTCTGCACGCAGTGGGATTTGAACCCGCGAGCTATATCCGCGGCATTTGAAATTTAAAAGTTCACATCTTCAACTTTGTATGACTTTGTGGGACCTTGTGATCCTTGGTGGCGGCAATTGAATTACTGCCAATAGGATGTCGACGAGAGCCTCGGCGCGAGCCGCGGTCTGGACGGACCTTTCGCGGGGCCTCACCGCCCTCGAGCTCTGGGAAGTTCCCGAAGAGATCTTGAGCGACATCTACACGCTCCTCGTGCAGGGCCTGCCGACGCCAGACGCAGAGGAAGGCTTCGATTACTTGCGTGATGTGTCCTTCAGCGCTTTGTCAGGCCTCAGGGAGGCCTTTGCTGCCGTCCTTGACGCGACGCGGGAGAATCTTGAGCTGTCTCAAGATTTCTGGCGGACTCTTCTCACTAGTCTGGCGCAGAACCGGGATGACAGCGAGGACGCGGGCAGCCATCGCAGCTTGCTCGTTGCCCTCCATCTCATCATTGCCCACGCCTTGGGAATGGACAAGTCCGTGGCTGGGATTACCGCGACAATCGAGGCCATGGAGATCGGCCTTATGGCTGCAAACGTCTACTTGCAGTGGCTACAAGTTCCCGGTGGTACGGCATTTGGTGTCTTCATTCCCTTTCTGTACCGGGAGTCATTGCACATGCTCCACGCGTGGGCTATGCTCATGTACTCTCCCGAATCGGACGCAAGCGAAGCTCCGCGCCAGCTGAAGCGCAAGCAGCACCAAGCCCGCCGGCCGCTGGTGCAGTCAGTCACATTCTCGTCCTCGGGCGAACTCCTACTCGACACCCTCGCAGCCACGGCGACGCGCGTTGCCCTTCAACACGACGCCATCGCGCCAACCATCGACGCCATTGTCTCGCTCGTCAACTTCATGCTCCTGCAAAATGTGTCCACGACCGTGCCTCGGAAGATACTTCAAAACCTCTGCCACCACCAAGCCCGCAACGCTGTGCTCCTCGTGCTCGGTCGGCTCATCCCCGGCGTCGTCTTACGGGAGAACGCGCTGCCTACAGGCCCTTGGGACAAACAGCAGCAGGTGCAGCTCTTCCATGAATGGGCAGTTGACACGATCGAGCTCCTGTTGGCCAATCTACCCGCTGATGCCCTACCCGACGTTGACAACGACGACGATACGCCCGCCACCGACGGTACGCGTCCTTTAACGTGCTAACCGCGAAGGACTCACGGCTGTCGCGGGTAGAGATCGTGCTCTGTGTACTGCAGCAGCTGTGCTTGCGCATCCCCGATAAGAGTGATGACCGCAAGAAGGTGGGCACCGCTGTCCTGCGTCTCCTCCAGAGCGACGGCCTCGCGCCGGCCCTCCTCAGCCCCTTCCTCGCCTTCGTCGACAGCTACGCCCGACACGACAAGGTCAAGTTCCGGCAGTTTGCCGTGGAGCTCGTCGCTGAGCTCGCGATGGACGAGCGGGTGTTTGCTGCCCCCGTCGACGACGACACCTTCATGGGGCTGCGCCCACTGCTCGTAATGCTTGGCCACCGTGCGTGCGACCGCGTGTCTGTCGTGCGCACCAAGGCACTCGCGGCTATCGCGGCACTTATAGCCTTTGGTGGCAGTGCCACCGACGTCGACAACCGCCGCGGCCGCTTCGCCACCGTACTCGCCTCCGAGTTGCGCGCCACAACGCCCGTGACGCCACTAGCTCAGGCGATTGCCGTCACTCGCCCGATTGCCGCTCAGCTGCTAGCGCTGTGCCGTGACCGTCTACTCGACGAAAAGACCTTCGTGCGCAAGGCGGCAATTCAGGCACTTGAGGCGCTCCTGCTGCTGCGCAAGGAGCCTGACGTACTCAGCGACATCCACGGTCGCTGCGCCGACCCATCCATCATCGTGCGCAAGCAGGCCATGCAGACGCTCACTGTGCTGCTCACAGCAGCGCCAGCCGACACGGACGTGCAGGTTACGTGGAACCTCGGCGTCCTGCCGCTTGTGCTCGACCCCGAGGCCTCCGTGCAGGTACGCTCGCTCCTAGTCGCGCCTTGACGCAGCGCCCACAGGCCAGTTGCTTGGGCCACATCGAGCGCATTCTCCTCGACCGGTGCGGCCGCTTCCCGATCTGCGCTCACCTCTGCCGTAGCATCCTTCAGTGGCCCAAGAAGCATGCTGCGGATGCGTTCGTCGCGGCCGTGTTTGCACAGCTCTCGCACCTCGATAGCTTCCTCATCCGCTTCTTCCAGAAGGCTGTGCGACTGCTCGGGCGCAGCGGGCAGATTGCCGTCGCGCAACTCGTGCAGCACGCCATAGACGGCGTCCGTGACCGTGACGCCCGCAAGTGGACCATCAGCTGGGTACTGCTGGACGAGCTCACGGCCAGCGGCCAAGCGCTCGCAAGCGTCTCGGCCACTGACGCCAAGGTTGTTGCGCAGTGCTGGGCCGACAGCCGCCCTGTAGACGACGACGACAACGTGCTGCGGATCCTCCGGGTGCTCTGCACTGTGGCGCCCAAAAAACTCCCGCGCGCGCAAGCTTCCGAGGTTCTCTCCCTTGCCTCCGTCGATTCTCACCGGCACTTGTAGCTGGCTGCGACGCTAGAAAGCGCGCTGCACGACTTCGCCTACCCGCTCAACCTGATCCCCGTGGCCATCCACGGCCTCCAAGAGCTTGCTCTGGAGACCTCTTGGCGTGCGAGCCTCTGGGCGGGCTGCGAGGCGGCACTGGACCGGACAGTTCCAGCTTGGGCGGCCGTAGATCGCGCGCTACAGACGATGGGCGACCTTGTGCTGCTCGACTTGGACGCGCTGGACCGGCCCAGCCGGCTGCCAGCGAGCCACTTCCAGCGGTTGCAGCGCTTCGTGCTGCCGCGGCTGACCCCAGAAGCCGCAGAGACGCCATCAGCGACGCGCGCGCTGGCATTTGTGGCCGTGGGGAAGGCATGTCTGTTCGACGAGGTAGGCGGCTTACCTGCGTGGAACCAGCTGAGACCGCTGCGTAGCACCAAGCCAAGGAGTGCATCACGATGTTCATGCGGGAGCTACAAACGTCGCGCGTGGAAGCCATCCGCAGCAACCTGCTGTTGGTGCTCGGGGACCTTTGCATCCGCTTCACAGCGCTTGTTGACGTGTACGTGCCAAGCATCGCGGCGGCGCTGCTGGACTCCAGCCACCTCGTGCGCCGCAACACGCTGCTTCTCTTCTCGCAACTCATCCTGCAGGACTACATCAAGTGGAAGGAGTCGCTTCTGCACTACTTTCTGCGGGCGCTCGTCGACCCGCACGACGAGATGGCCTCGCTCGCACAGCACATCCTCGCGGGCCCGTTGCTGCTCAAGACGCCGACGCTCTTCACGATGAAGTTCGTCGAAGCAGTGTTTGTGTTCAACAACGTGCCGACGCCCAACCTCACGGGCGTCATTTCGACGCCCATGCTGCAGGCGCTGAGCCTCGCGGGCAACGCCAACTTCCCCAAGCGCCTCGTCATCTACCGCTTCCTCCTGGCCCACATGCGCGACGAGCACAAGCTGCAGGTATCGATGAAGCTCGTCACAGAAGTGCTCGAAGAGGTTGTCGAGGGCAAGCTCCAGCTTGCGGCGGACCCCAAGGACGTCCGCGAGAACTCGGTCGAGGCCGTGCTTCAAGACGCGCTCATTTTGCTCAGCAGCCCCGAGATCAAGCTCTCGGCGCAGAAGGACCGCGATGTGGAGGAGCTTGAAGCCGAACCGTCGCTGCAGGTCGCCAAGCGCAACCTGCTTTCCAAGATGTCGCGGAAGAACTTCCTCGAGAACGTCGTGCCCGTCATGATCGCGCTCAAGCACGCGCTGCAGGCAAAGCGGAGCCCCGTGATGCGCTACCTCCTGCACTGCATCAAGGAGCTCTTCACGTACTACAAGACGGAGGTGAACGACATCCTGGCCGCGGACCCGCAGATGGCCAAAGAAGTGCTGTACGACCTGCGGCAGTACGAACAGACACGCCGCCCGTCGGCAAATCCGAGTACCTTTACGCCCCGCCGCGCGTCCATAGGCGGCTTTGGCGGCCTCAGCACCAAGAAGGCTGCGCTCATGACGCCGCTTACGCGAATTCAGCGCGAACACCGACCAGCCATCACTGAGGACGAAGAGAGTACGCGCTTGATCGTGCCAATCCCTCGCTCTAACTCGGTGTAGCAGCGGCGACCTTGAGTGAAAGTCTCTCCAAGTCCCTCATCGTGTCCCCGAACGGCGCCTCTGAACCACCCCGCCGGCAATCGCAGCAATGGAATGTCTCGGTCGAGTCGCCGTTTGTCAAGCAGGCTCCTCCATCAAAATCCCAGGTTGGTACCCGTTGGCTCTGGTTTACTGATTGTCATCAGGAGATGACCAAGCAAACGCTCGACTTCTCCGACGTGTCTTCAGACTCCAGCGACGACGCTTTCGACAGCGCGTCCCGCGCGGCGCCATCGCCCGTCTCCGCGACCAGCTACAAGGGCAAGGGCAAGGGTCGCCTCGCGCGGCCCAAGAAGGCCAAGCGCTCGTAACCTCAAATATGATTAAGCTCGAGGATCTTCCGGATACGCCCGAGTCATTCGGATACGATGGAGGTCACGGTGGTGGTCATGGGGCGCCTCCCCGAGCCGACTCGCCGGGCCTCCAAAAAGCGGCCGCTGACGCAGTCACGGGACGTGTACGAGAGATTCGCACTGCGCGTCGCATTGGGCGAGTCGGTGCTCTCGCTCAAACAAGCGATTGGCGCTGCGCTGGAGCAGGCGCTGCAGGCAGACGTCAGCTTTTCACCCGAGGTCCAGCTGCTCACTGCCGGTGGTCGCCTCCTCGCCGACATGGACTCCATCGGCGCGGCGCTCCTCGATGTACGGATGGTCGTTTGCGCCCTTGACTTTCCCGAGCCTGTCAAGACCCCGGCGCCAGAGTCCACAGAGATCCGAGTGAGCGACCAGGGCGTAGCCATGCTCGTGGGCATGGGCTTTTCGATCGCGAATGCGCAAAAGGCGCTGGCATGCTGCAGCAATAGCGTCGAGGCGTCGATCGCCTACTTGACCGAGAACATCATGCCCGAGATGGTCGGTAGAAACGATGACACGGCCACTCACCTTGGAGCCGTTGCAGCGCGCCAGCCATACCTCCTCTGGCAGACGATCCAAGGCTGTCCCTTGGATGAACTTGCAGCTTTGTCCTTGGCGATGATGACTGAGGCGGTAGAGAAAGCGATGACCGATGCAAATGCTGTGGTGGACGAGTCGGATGCCGAGGAAAGCAAGACTGGAGAAGCACTTGCAGATGCCGCGCTCGAAGCTGCGCTGCAGCGGGTACGCACTCTTCGAAAGGGCATCTCTCAACCTCCTGTAGCTCCAGTCGCTTGGATTCAGTCGCAACGACGCCTTGACCGCTTACATGGCCTGCGACCAGGACGAGAGCGCGGCTGCCAACTGCCTTCTCGACTCGTTCGCGCTCAGCTAGCCATGCATAGATCAGGCCGCCACGTAGCTTCATGCGAGAGGATGCTCGGCGGACTCTTAAAAACAGCGCCGCGTGTGCGACTTTCGTGTGATCTTGGCGATCTCGCTGCCCTCAATATACCTCTTGTTTGTATGGACGTGTCACAGCGGAAGATAACAGTTCCATTTTCGTGAAAAATACAAAATCGATGAAGTCCTCCAGTGGTTGGGAGCGCAGCGGCGGCCGGGACGAGGGGCGCCGGCGCCACCACAGCCGAAGCCGCAGTCGAAGCCACGGACGTCGTAGCCGTAGTCGAAGTCGGAGCCGCAGTCGTAGTCGCGACGCCTCCAAACGCCGACGCTATGACGACAATCGGCCATCACGTGACATCGATGGCAACTGGAAAGACCAGCAGAAGCTCTATCAGGGCGATGACAGCCGACGGCCTACACCGTCGCGCTCGGCGCGGGCGCCCACTGAAGGCTACAGCGAGGCGCGCCAAATCGAGCCTACGTCCAGCCTCATGCTCAAGGGCTTGCCCTTCGCGTTAACCAATGCCGAGGTACATCTACTACAATACTTTTGCAAGACGATTCTTAACATGTCATGCATCGTAGCTCGTGAACATGCTCGCTCCTTTTGGCCCGCAGTATGTTCGCATCATCACCAACAAGGTACTCTCGAGCACCAGTGGCGTCGGCCGACACAGATCTTAGGTCACGGGTGAAAGCCGTGGCTTCGCGTTCGTTGACTTCAATTGTGTCGAGAGCGCACAGGCCGTCGTGCAGTACTACGCCAAGGAGCCGCTTGTCATCTTCGACCGCGTCATTGCCATCGGGTACTCGGAGACGGCCAAGAACAAACCGTTCGCCCACGCGCCGCCCCTGCGCTGCGACTGGCTCTGTGAACTCGTACGTCCGCGCCCTGTTTCCCCCGCCCTCACCGTTGAAACTCCCCAGTGTCACGTCTCCAACTTTGCCAAACGCACGGCGTGCTTCAAGTGCGGCTACCCAAAGACGGACAACGCCGTGGAAGTACCGCAGGCGTACTCGATGGACGCCGCCGTCAGCGCCGCGCCGTCGCACATCCTCGTCGTGCGGGGCCTTCCCTCGACGGCCACGGAGACCGAGGTACCCCCCCGACGGTGCCGAACCTTGAGCACGGCGTAGATTCTGCATATGTTTGGCCACTACCCCGGCCTCAAGGAAGTGCGGCTCGTGCGCGACCGCGTCACGAGCGTCTCCCGGGGCTTCGGCTTCGTCGAATTCGACTCTGTTGATGTCCGCGGCCTCCTCACCCGCGGCGTGATGTCTCACATCTCTTCTTGCAGCTTGCGACGGCCGCGCTCACGACCACGGGCTCCGACTTCTTCTTTCTCGGCACCAACTTGCGCCTCGCGTACGCTCAAGAGTCCGGCGGTCACATGGCACCGCGAGCTTTCGGTACGCCCAGAGCCTCCTTCGCCGTGTTGACCGGCCGACAGGTATGAGCGGTGGCAATGTTCAAGCGCTCGTCCAGGCCGCCATGGAGCAAGCCCAGTGGAGCATGGCCAACACGTACACCACACCGGTGGGCGCGGCTGTTTCGGCGGTGTAGCTGACCCACCACGTAGATGGCCAACGACGCCGATGTGAACGCTCTCGTGGACGCGGCCGCCGCCGCGGTTCCGACGGCGCCACGAAAAGAGTGGCCGCTGTCCTTCGAGGAAGCGGGTGGCAGCTTTGTGTACGTGGGCGAGAACGGTACGCCTCGGACGTGAGGGCGACGCGGCTGCAGGGGCATCGGTAGGGCTGTATTACGATGGCGAAAGCATGTTTTACTACGACCCGACGGCGAAGATCTACTACAACAGCTACACAGGCGTGTACTTCACGTACGACGCTGCCACGGCCGCCTTCAGCGTGTTCACGGCCCCGCCGCCGGTGGACGACGCGCTTGTGCCGACGACTTCGGCCGTTCCTAAGAAAAAGGCTAAGGCCAAGAGCCTCAGCATCTCGTTCGGCATCAAGACGCCGGCGTACGCAGCCTCCTAGGCGGCTGGGGTCTCAGCGGTGTATAGGTCCAAGCCTCTCGGTGTGCCCATCGTCGTGCCTCCGCAACCGATGCCGGCGGCCACCATCCCCACAGCCGCCAAGAAGAAGCACGCAGACGAAATCGCCAAGTGGTCGCACCAGCAGAAGCTTGACCCGGCAACGGCGCCGGTGGCGGACGCTCCGGTCGCCGCTCCGGTTGTCGAGTCGGCGCAGCCCGCGGTCTGCCTCGTTCGTGGCTTTTATCGGCATCCTTCTCACCCAGCGGTAGCTCTGCCGGCGCAAGTTCAACTCGCTCGCGCAGCTGCGCAAGCACGAAACGCTCTCTGAGTTGCACAAGGAGAATGTACTCAAGGCCAAGCAGGCGGCTGTGCCCGTGCGTACCCCGTCACCGCCGCTTGTGACGCTCCTTCTAGGTACGCGAGCGCGTCGTTGAGCGTGGCGAACCCATTACGACGGCCGCTGCCACACCGGTGGAGGCGGCCCACGTTGACAAGCCTCTAAACGACGCCGTCAACATCGGCGGCAAGATGCTCAAAAGCATGGGCTGGAAGGCAGGCGAAGGACTTGGCAAGCTTGGCACGGGCATCACGGCGCCAATTGCGGCCGTGGGCAAAATTGCTGGGGACACATCCGGCCTTGGTACGTCGGTGGCGTTGCGACTCGCGCTCATGCACTGTAGGCGGTGCGTCGCTTACCTCCAACCCGTCCGTGCTTGCAGCCTCGACGCAGCGCGACAAAATTAACCAACTGGTATCTTTCTGCGGCGCCTGGGAGGCGGCGGAAGGACTCATCGTGCGGCGCCTCGGGACGCCTTGGATAGACGCGAGCCCGATTCGACAACCTCAGCAAGCCCTGAAGACACAGCGCCGACGTAACTGTTCCCTTTATATACCTCAAGTACTTCAAGCCATTCATTACTGGAGTGTCACCACGAGCCGAGCGGGCGATACGTTGGCCCCCAACTCGTCCACGAGCACGAGCCAGTTGGCCGCCTACGAGAGGGCGCCCGTGAGAAGTGCTACGTGGTGGAGGCTACCGCGGCAGCGTCCACTGTGTACACCACGTCGGCGCTAGCGTAGCACCCAAGGCGCTGGCCATTCCAATAAATAGTCCCTCGAGTCAGCCCCGGCGCGTGCAGCTGCAGGCGGGTGGCCGGCGCGGAAGGCGTCACGACGGTGTGCAGCCATGTGAGAGGGGGTAGGCGGCCCGGCGCTAGTTGCTGCCAGGGGACCGACGCCAGCCATGCGGGCTCGAACCTACGGACAGCAGGCGGTGGGTCGTCGGAACACAAGAGAGTCATACACTCGCAGATGCTCGCCAACGAGCCCCGGCTCCAAGGTCCAGTTGCCGAGCATTTGGTGGTCCCACGTGGCCGAGACAAGGGCTGGTCTAGAGCCTATGGCGCTGTGTCATCGACGGAGCCCCAGCTGCTCTACCTGTCTCGCCAGCCGCGCGGAGAATCTCGAGATACGAGACGGAGGGTGAGCGGACAGCCGTCGCTTGGTGGCGCGTCGTGTTGCTGGGGCGCTGGTAGACCTGAGCGCTGGTGGTCACCAAGGTTTTGTGCGTCAAGTTGGACAGGAAGGCCATGTAGCTGGCCTCAGAATCTGGGCGAGTAAAAAAGCTGAGGTCGCCAATGTGGTTGGGCTCGCCCGGTGGCAAACTAGCGCGATACGTCGCATAACTAAACGCCGAGACGTCTATGGCTTGCAAAAAGGAAAGGGACGGGGATGTCGCTTGCTGCCGCAGGCCGGGGCGGTATGTCTCGGTCCATTGGTACCACTGCAAGTCCACGAACGTCACTGGTGCCGGCAGCGCCGCCTTGGGTGGTCGCTGGTTCAGAAATACCGTTGGCCCCACGAAGCAGACGCTGATCCCAACGAAGGAGAAGATGAGCAAGCATGCGCGGTCCCCTGAGTTGAGCACTGGCTTTCGAATGTCAGCGCTCGGGATCTCATGGCCGGCAACCCGCTCGAGAAGCGGCTCTTGGCCGTCGTCCGTCCCTGCCATGTCCTACCTGCGTCAAGGAAATGGATCTGTCTTCCCACTGCTCATTGGCCAAA
Source organism: Achlya hypogyna (assembly GCA_002081595.1). Classification (NCBI taxonomy): domain Eukaryota; phylum Oomycota; class Saprolegniomycetes; order Saprolegniales; family Achlyaceae; genus Achlya; species Achlya hypogyna. Next base: position 32,571 of record JNBR01000398.1, read on the forward strand.
AAGATGGTAAAGCAGCCAATCCGGCGCTAGCAGCTGTTGATGCGATGGTCATTGGCCGGGGGCGAAGATTGGGCAAGATTTGAGAAATGGTTCGAACGACGTGCCACGGCCGCGTCCGCGCCCGCAGGAGTTACAACCCATGGAACATCCACATACATTTCATTTGGCACATCGCTCGACGCGCAATCACCCCCGACGGCCACCGTCGTCGGGCGCCGAAGACGACACCATCCACAAGAATCGTCCGCGTCGGGCGGCGTCCCCTCGGCACGAATCAGCCCCCGTGCCGCGGTCGCGAGTAGCTAAGCGTGAGCATACAGCGTTACTGCATCCTTTCTCTGTTGGGAGGCATTTCACGTGGATTAGTGCGTCCACAGCTGAGCTTGTCGCGGACGACCGCAGCATCCAGCTCCTCCCACGCCCATTCTCCCTACACATCGACGTTCGATCGGATGTGGCGAGCGCCGCTGATGTCCGTGCCGCAGTTGATTCCCGCCACATCAAGTCGACGGTCGCTCCAGAGCGAACGGCAATCTCAAAAATGAACCAATCACGCGCCGCTGCAAGTGGAAAACGATGCGCGTCTGTGCAGCCGCGGTCGGTGATTGGTCCAAAGCACCCACGGGCCACGCCCAGTGGAATTCGAGCTTGATCTTTGTATTGGGCACGGCAAAAAAATACGCACCAGTGGCGTGTGAAAATGTAAAAAAATGGACGCAAATATTAAATGCCAACTTGAATCTCGCGGCCGTGTCATCCACGGCGCGAGCCAATCGTTGGCGGCCACTACCGAGGGGGCGGCCTGTGATTGGTGGCTGGCAGAATGAATGGCCAGCCAGTTGGTGGCAGCAGCGTCTTTGTCGACCACGTGGTGGCCCATTCCGTCATCGCTCACAAGTGCACTTTAGCACATGCTCGACGTCCCGGATTAGAATCCAATTTGCTACCAAGCCAAGTATGGCCATCGAGTACCCCATGAGCGGGGTCGTCCCCGACTCGGCGTCGCGGAAACGCAAGCGCCCCACCGAGACCAAAGACCTCGACAACTTGGCTCTTGCTCTCAAGCTCAAGAGCCTCGTCGCCGAGGCGTGCTTGTCGGATATGAACAATGTCGTCATCGAGAAGAACCTCATCGCCATCGCCAAGGAGCTCGCGGTGCTCCACAGCGCGGGCATTCAAACCGACGCCCGCTGCCTGCGTTTCCTGTCTATTTGCTTCGAACGCGTGAACGTGCTTTTGGCCAAGGTCACAACCTCGTCGCCGCTTACAGTCACGGCTGAGAGCTTGTGGGAAAGCGCCAAGTGGCAAGTGAACGAAGCTATGGACTCGAACGAGCTCGACGCCACCGCCGTTACTGCGTGCTATGAGAACGCTGTGCGCGATGTCAAGCTGCTGTGGAAAGCTATGGTGCTATCGCGCGAACAGGGCGCCAATCTCTGGCACGAGGGCAAACAAGAAGAGGCCGTGCATGTCCTTAAGATGTCCGAAGTATACATGCGGCGCTTCCACCTCAAGTTCCAAAAGCTCAACATTGACCACGCGCTGCTCCAATCGTCCTCTTCACCGGCAAAGAAGGCATCCAAAAAGTCCGTCTCGTTCGCAGCCGCACCTATCGTACTCGGCACCGCGGACGCCGATGTCGACCGCAGTCCCACCTCGTGTTCCAAGCCATCCAAGCTGGACGCGCTGCTCTTGCGCTCGTCGCGCAACTTCCCGACACCTCATTTTTAAGTCGAATACTATTTATTATTTATCGACCATTGGATGTTTGTATGCGATCAACGCGACATGGGCGCCGACAAACAAACAACACAAGAGGAATTCACCAAGCCCAGGACCGGTGGTACAAAACGCCAGAGCAGGGTTGGCCACAGAGTGGGCCTGCCTGTTACTAATATAACACGACCCGTGGACCGTTCGAATTGAGTGGCCACCGCTGTGGGATCACATGGTACTCGCCAACACTTGGGTGGGCTCCTCCATGGAGCCACCGGAGTTGCTGGACTGTAGAGGGCTCTCGAGGTGGTGACTATCAAAGATTGGACAGCAGCAAATGGCTTTTTAGTGTCCCGTGATTCACCTGAGCCACAGTGGCACGATTATAACCGTGGACAGCGACCACGATCATCGACTGGCAGCAGGTTATCTTGCCATTGAAGCAAACTGCTGATAGTACAGGATGATGCACCTTCATTATGGCTTGATCCGGTATCTACAGCGTTTGCAGGAAGAGACGTGCCATTTCGTCGTTGAATAATGGTTCGCAGCTGGCTGGGTCGGGGCGTTGTTGTGGCTTGAGGTCGGGTTCTGCGTCCAGGCAAAGCTGGTCGAACTCAATGTCCTCCATCGATCGCCTCTTGGGTGCAGCACGCTCTGGCGTTGCAGTGCTCGGCGCCTTCTTGGGTGGGTTATCTGTGAGGTCCACGACTTTACTGCGGTGCAATAGGTTGACGTAGGCAGACGAGGGGCGGCCTTCGGTGGAGCCCGTCGGGTACAATGGCGCCTTGGTGGCGTTTAAAAAACCCTTCTTGACGGCTGGTTTCTTTCCTGTCGAGTTGGTTGGGTTCACGCTTCGTTCGACAGCAGGTTTCTTCCCAATCTCCACGATGGGCCTCTTGGGCGCAACCTCTTCGATGAGCTTCTTGGGCACAACTTCTTCGATGAGCTTCTTTTTCAGTGGGGCACTAGTGAGCAGTTCGAAAGGCGTATCGTTCTCCTCTTGGTTCGACGGCGGATTCGCATTGCGCGAACGGAGTAGCTCGGTTGGAGAGTCAATTACGGGCCTGGTAGGGGCATTGTTGTCGGTTTGGTTGGACTGCTTCTTGGTGCCGCCGTCTTCTTCGGGCACGTAAAAGTCGTTGGTGACAACCGAGACACCTGTGCCAATCCCGCCCTTGTACAGGCTCTTGATGAGCTTTCCCGGGCGGTGCAGGACGGCACTCTTCTCCTGCTCGACCCAGTGGCTCGCGAGCTGCATGGCGTCCATTTTGAACTTGGCGTCCCACTTGGCGCGCTCGAGCACCCACGGATGGAAAACGGCGTCGACGACAGTGCACAACTCGCCCTGCAACGTGCGCGAGCGCAAGTCGCCGATTGCAAGCGGGATCTCCAAGTTGCTCGTGCTCGGGACGGCGCGCGAGTCACGGGGCACATTGCGGCCGTTGTTGGGGTTCTTGGGCAGCCCCACACATTCGTGTGCGCAGCAGTTGATGAAGAGCTTGCGTCGCTTGCCACCCTCCAGTGTCGCACTGTACTTGACGACGAAGCCAGGCTCGGGCGTGAACTTCTTTCGCCCCGCATTCGCTTGCGCTGCCATTTGCTCCGCGATGAACTCTTGGTACGCGGCGGGGTCCGTCGCCGCCATGTCGTCGAGCATACTCCAAATGTGCTGCGCGTCCGCGCCAAGTGTCGCCGGGTCCACGCCCATTTGACTCGCGATTTTGTGCATCGGCAGCGGTCCCGCGCGCGCCTTGTCCTTTGTTGGGCCGCGGTTGTGCAGGATGCCGTAGTTCATGGCCCCCTTTTCCAGATTGGCCAAGATGCACCCCCTCAAGATCCACCTCCAAAGGTCGCGCTGCTTTTTCCATCCCCCTCCCCAGTGCCCGCTAAAGTGCGGCTACCCTCAAGCAGCGAAATGCTCATGTTTATGTCCCCGGGGGTCCACCCATTTCCGCCAAAGTTGAAACCATGTGGTGCACCCACCCTCGTGGCACGCCCAGCGAACACAAAATAATGCATTTTGTCGGCTGTCTACTCGAGGCCAGCGAACGGATCGTAATGGGCCGAGCCGGTCGAGGCGAAGCTCGCTGGCGGCGCGTCCGTCGCCGAGTGCGTTGAGCTCACGTTGATGAGCGTGTTGGCGGCGAACGGATCGAAGACGTCGAAAGGGTCCACTGGTGCCGCCGACGCCCGTGGCGGCGACGCCAGGTCCAGCAGGTTGAAGCTGTCCTGGACGGGCGGATTGCCCGCGCTCGAGAGCGGCGGCGTTAGTTGCAGCAGGTCATCGGCCGACACTGTTCGCGCGACGATCGGGTCGGGCGTGAAGCTCTGCTGGAACTGGACGCGGCGGGCCTGGATGTTCCACTGCAGGTTGCTCAGGGAGCCGTGGTTGTCTTTGAGGGCCTCGGTAACTTGCTGCATCGTAAACTCCATCACAACTATCGCGCACACGTGAGACGACGCCGGCGACGGAAGAGGGACCGGAGAATGAGCCGTACTGGGCGTTCATGCCGCACCAGATGCAATCGAAGAGCAGAAACACTAGGGACAGGATGGGCCATGCGTTGAGGGAGACCGCGCACCTTCGGTAAAGAGAATGTAGAAGGCGTCGGGGTTGGAGAAGATGGGCCATATGTTCTCCTTGTCCGTAAAGAGTTCACCATCGTTTTTCCACAGCAGCCGCGCGAGCAAGCAGGTGATGTTGATGCCCACGGGGCCCCACGGGTATGTGTGCTCGTGCGAACCAGGGATTTGCGAGCTCGTCATGCGCTTTACCTACGCAACGTCGCTGAGTCTCGTGCAGGACGTGGGACGGTCACCTCGTCGATGGAGGTCGTGGCAAAGTAGATGAAGCAGTTGAGACTCAAGAGGCCGCCTGAGCGGAAGTCCGTCGTCGGGTCCGGGCGCTGGAAGCCGAGGCGGCTCCAAGAGTCACCGGCGCGCTCGAAGGACGGATCTACGAGCGGTGAAATACGTCGCTTGCATTGAAACGCACCGAAGAGGGAGTCAGTGGAGCCGTAGATGATGCCCCAGAAGGCGCAGAGAAGCTCTTCGTAGTCTGCGTTGCCGCCGATGCACGGCCGCCTCGAGAGCAGGAAAAGCTTGTTCATGTTGGCGAGGACCATGGGATCCAGGACGGAGCTTTTGCCCTTGGGCACGAACACGGTTGACGACTCTTTGGCCTCGCTGCTCACTGCGACGGTCGTCGCGCGGGCAAACGCCGCGGCCTCCTCGGCGCGCGCCTTCTTGTCGCTGATCACGCGCCCTGCGTCGCGCACACCATAGTGCAGCGCATACATGACGAGCGAGCCGTCTTCGTAGCCCGCGACGACGCAGCTACGCGTGGATGAGTACGGCGCCCCATGTACCGAGATTTACCGCTCGTCCTGGGACAGCCCAAAGCACGTGAGGGTGCACGATCGCTTCGTCTCGATGCGACGGATCACAGAACGAAGGTCCCCGATCGGTCGTACATCGAGGCCCCCGTCGCGACCAGCACTGGCCGTGATGACGAACTGCCCGTCGCTCGTGAACACGACGCCGCGCTGCAGCAGCGTCAGCGGCTCCTCCTTGTCTGTCAGGTGCAGCCGCTCCACGACACGGCCGTTGATGGACACGAGCGCCAGCTCCGACTGCGTAGGGGCGGCGCGCCAGTCGCCCGCATCGGCCTCCAGCGCGTGCACCGCATGCGACAGAATCGTGCCTTGGGTCGAGATCGTGAGGTAGATGCTAGTGTCCACGACGGCCGGCAGCGACAGGTCCATGGTGTGCAGCGGACACGACGTTCGCAGCGAATGCAGCAGCAGCCGGTGGCTCGTGCACGTGCTCGCAACGATATCCAGGTGCACCTACACCACGCATAACGCCGCGCCTCGACCACCGGAAAGATACGTTCAGAGCGACGCTCACGACGGGTCGAGTGTGGCCCACGAGCAGCACCCACGGCAGCGTGCCGACGGGCAACTCCTTCTTACTGCCAGACGAGAACATGCGGCGGGGGCGGCTGGCCGCGTACTTGGAGATCGCCCACACCTAAGCGTGCATGAGCGGGGCAATGGCGCCAAGGACAGCACCGAGATGGTGCAGTCTTCGCTGCCGAAGGCGAGTGCCACGTCGCCTGTGACGTCGTCCTCACTCCGGGCCATACACAGGATGCGCTGCTTGTGAAATGCGATTCGCTGCAAGAGCTCGCCGTCCGCAGACCAGTGGATGCGCCAGCTTCCGTCAAAGTACCCGCAGCTGACCATGTGCTCGTAGAACACCATCCCGTCCGTGATGGAGCACATGGCCGGGAGACGCCACCACTGCTCCACCTCCTGGAGCGTGAACGGCGCGCCCTTGGCCGAGTCGGGCGTCGCGTTTTGATACCGTTTGGCGAGCACGAGTCCGCTCTCGTCCGTCGTGTACACGACGCTGCCCAGCGGCGCATCAGGCGCGTCCGTGGCCTTGACTTTGGCGGCCACGTTCTTGACGACGCCCATGCCGTGGCCCTGCGCGGCTGCATGAACCTCATGCCGCGCTAAACATGCGTACCGTGGCCGTTGCCGTCGAGAAGCGGATGCTCGATAATGCCATTTCGTGACGCGACGGCACGTCGTACCGCCGCACTTGGCTGCGCGACGACAGGCTTGCGAGCGCGTGGGATGCGGGGTACCTACGCGCTTCGGTGAGTGGCTGTAGTGTCACGAGCGTTCGACCGCTTCTCGAGGGCGTCGTCGACCGATAGGCGCACCGGGTGCGGCTTGTGGAAGATCTGCGAGGGCACCGTACCCCGTTGTGCGATGCGATCGCGGACGCTTGTGTCAAGGAGCTTCAGGTTCAGGTTGTCGGGGTAGCACTCAGGGTGGAAGATGTTGCCGTGGGCAACGGCGTCGGGGCCCCGCTGGTGGGCACCGAAGACAAGGTCGATCCAGTGGTGCAGGTGAGAGGATACGTAGTCGCTCTCAAGGGCCTCCTTCTGCGTCCGTACAAACGTGTCCACGGAGCCATGCGCCCACGGCGGCAGCTCCACCGCGGGCAGCGCCTCGGTGCCCATGAGGAAGTGCGGCGTCATGTAGAACTCGGGCGTGAGTTCCCAGCTGTCGCACGTGAGCGGTGCCTAGGGATTCTCGAACGTACCCGCGCTCGTTGGTTGGCGACGTGCACTGCTGCCAGAGCTCGGGGATGGACACGATTGCGTCGCTCGCGGGCTTTTGCAGTGCGCGGAAGGCCAGTGTGAACGGCAGCAGGCGCACGAGGGCGCTGAGCACAGAATCTTGGCTCGAGTACGGGCTTGCGTAGTGGTACGGGAAAGCGCCCGACGAGATGAAGCGGGTGCCGGCACTCTCGAGGGCTTCGCGCGTCTGCCCACCGATGGGCTGTGTGAAGTCACGGAACGTTGCCGCGTCCTCAAAGTCTAGCGTCTCGGACGTGTAGTCGGCGATGACCCACGGAAACACTACCAAGCAATGAGCGATGGGTGCGGTGAAGGTCGCGTACCAGGGTATTGAGTGATGTCGTTGTACGAGCGGCCTGCAGCGACGTTGAGAAGCATGAGGTACTCAAACGTCGTGATCTCGCGGCGCACCCACTGGTTCGTCGCGTGCCAGTTGGCGTGCAGCACAAGCCGGTCGCCCGTGAGCAACCGCTTGGTTGTCACGAGACACGGCGGCTTGCGCTGGCGGAGCACCGAGTACACGATGTCGACGTCCTGCTCCGTGTCGAACCTAAGCTCGTTCAATTCCTGTACCGGTGTCCGGGATTACGTACCCGAGTAGAAGGGAGGTGCCGTCGACGAAGTAGATTTCCATACCGCAGTTCATGTCGAGGCGAAAACGGCGACGATACACAGCCTTGACAACGCGAACGCTGAAAATGCGCCGCTTGAGCAGCACGAGCCCGGGAGCGCTGTGCTCGTCGCCCTCTTCGTCGACGACCTTTTCGCCTTCGAAGACGACACTGGCCTGGCCGAGGCGGAACATGCCGAAGACGACGCGGCCTTCGGGTAGCAGCAGGTACGCTGTCGTGCGAAAGCTCGCGTTGACAGCCACCTTCTTCTTGTCGACCGCTTTGGGGGAGACGGTCGACGCCGGGGGCGTCGGTGCGGCCGTCGGCTCGGTGGGGGTGTCCTCCGCCACCGTCGACGCCGGCTTGCGGAAGCGCCCGAAGCCTGTCATAAACCGCGACGACATGGACGCGCGCTTCGTTTCCGTGGTTTCAACGGCGGCAGGCGCTTCCTCGACCGGTGCGGGAGGCGCCGCCACGGGCAACGGCGGGGCTTCCATCCCGAGGATGGACGCCGAGCGGGCGCGGTCGAGCGCGGCCGTCGCCTCGTCGATGGCGGCTACGATCTGCACCTCAATGGCGCTGTCGTCGTCCTGGTGGCCGAGCAAGTTGGCCTGCGTCTCGTCATCTTCCGTGTCGTTCTCCTCCTCAGCTTCTTCGTCAAGGAGTGTGGTGGCCGTCGAGAGGTCGGGGCTGCCCTCCTGGGCGAGGAAGGCGTCGGCCGTCGACGCCGCCGCTCGCGTTTGTTTCTTCGTGTACGACTCGCACCGGGCCACGTCCGGGAGTAGCCGACAGCGCTGCCACTTAGATGACGTGAAGGCGTCCAGCTGCCACGTGCTGGCTGTCGCGACGAACTGCGCCGACCACACGTGCTGGATGTTCCAGCGCAGAAGCCGCTCGAGCTTCATCCAGTCGTCGTACTCCTTTGCGAGCACGCGCTTGCGCCACACTGGGTCAGACGATGGCCGCGCCTACGGTGGCGTCAGACCCTCCACGGGCGCCTTCGAGCTCGCCTGCACTCCGGCGGAGAACACGATCTGGATCGCGCTGCGGGCCTGTTCCGTCTCGATCTCAACGACGTTTGCGTAGGTCGCGCGCTTCTTGAGGCGCGAGTCGCGCAGCGTTTCGAGATGCTCATGGTAAAACATGTCTCGGCGGGATACCTCCGTTTCCGTCAAGACGAAATCTTCACGCTGCAGCATCGCCCGCAGCTCGTCCGTGGACGCCAGCGTCACTTGCAAGCAGCGTGTGATGAGCTGCCAACGCGCGATGAGCCGCGAACGTGCTGAAGGTGCTTACCTCGGCACAGCGGCGCGCTGATTCCATCCACCGTGGCTCTGCCGTGCAGAGCTGCTGTGTGTGGTGCATGAGCCGCGCAAGCTCCAATACGAACCAGTGCACGAGCGATGTGTCTTCCTTTGTCGCAACGTACTGCGGTAGCTTGAGCACCTGCACAAAGTAGTCGAGCTTGTTAAGCCGGGCGAGAAACACCGAGTCCATCGGGAGCGGCATCGAGTTGAGCCGGCTGCGACGGCGCTGGGGTGCCACGGTGTCGTCGCCGTCCGAGTCGGAGCTGCTGTCATCAGCGTCGTCCTTGGCTTCGTCATCGTATATGACGCGGTACATAGAGCGCAGCACGAGGCCAAGAATTTGGCGCATGGCCCCGCCGGGGAACGGCTTGAGTGCCGACGGCGCTGGCGGCGCATACGACCCGCGCTTCTGCATGCTGCTCGACATCGTGAGACTCGGGCGCTGCTGCGCGGACGTGAGGCTCGCCCGCGGCTGGGCCGTACGGCCGAAGGTGGCGTCCTGCTCGAACGTGAGCTGCGCAGCGCAGCGCTGCCACACATTGAGCAGCGCCTCCGAGAGCTCGCGTTCGCCGTCGAGCTCGTCGCGGCACTTCCAAAAGGCTACGTCATCCATCGTCGAGTCGCGGCGCTGCGTCGAGGGCACGTCCGGGTCGAAATGGAAGACGACGGCCGCCGCAACGCTGCACAGATGTTCGATGTTGCGCCAGCACACCGAGGCGCGGGGTGGTACTTGGATGTCCACCAGCTGCGTGACGCGGTCCAGAATAGCTTTAAGCCACGCGACGACAGCGCGCGACGATGGCGGGTAGAGGGTCAGCGGGTGGAAGACGAGCTCGCCAGCGCCGTCGTTAGTCTTGAACTCGAGCACGACCAGCTGCGCCGAGAGCTCGACGGCGGCCGTTGAGAGAAAGCTGTGCACGACGCCGGGTGCAACGGACGCGAGGAGGTATATCAGGTGCGTCTTGATGCCGTCGCTCAGTACTGGTGCCGTGTCCTTGGAGCCCACGAGGCGCCGGTACTGGTCCCGCCGCACAGAGTCGTGCTGCACGAGGTCCAGCAGAAACTTGTGGTCTTGCAGCCGGGCAAGCGCCGCAGCCGCGCGCAGTCGCTCATCATCACTCAACGAGCCGTTACCCACGGCCTCACGCAAGTGCAGCGTTGTCGCATCCAGCGGGGCATCTGCTCCGAGCCCGTAAAACCAGAGTTCCGTGGCCGAAGACGTACCCGAGATCTGCGGGCAGGCTTCGGCGAAGAGGCTCGGAGTTGCCGGGGGCGGCGTCGAGAGGAAGCTGTCGAAGATGGCCTCGATCGCCACGGGCGGGTACCCATGGCCGGCGTAACACTGCAGCAGGGTGCGGCGGTTGATGGTGCACTCGATCGAGTCGTCGCCGAAGAGGAGCTTCAAATAGACGAGCCCGACCCAGCGGATGTGCAGTGGGCTTGCCTTGAGCAGGTCCAGGAAGGGCAGGAGCATGCTCGGGTGGCGCACGACATTGGACATGGTCGTTGTGTCCGGCAGCAGCGCAGCATGGTCATGCGGGTCATCCGTCGCAGCCTGGAACAGACGCACGGCTGGGTCGCCGTAGTCGATGCCCAGGAGCAACGAGTAGAGTTCGTTGAAGCTGCCAAGGTGCAGCGGGAACTCAGCAACATTGAGTGCCTCGAGGATCATACGCACGTCGATAGCCGACAGTGACGGCTACACAAACGCCTGATTCAACGCCGCCGAGGAATTGCAAGGACCTACTTTGAGCGTCGGTGTTGCGTTCAAATTGCACTTAAAGTTGATGTAGGTGCGAAGGAGCCGCAGCGTCATTCGCCGCACCTGCGAGTTGCCTGTCGCGATGAGCGGGAGCCAGATACGCAGACCACCGAGGCGTTCGAAGATCGAGAGGAACTCCTGCTGCGTCTCGGCCGTGATGGAAAGATCGATGACAATCTGGAGCAAGTCCGGGATGTCCGTGTCCGAGACGTGCTCCGCGATCGAACCCGCATCAATCTATGCAGCCACCGGAGCTTGCGATAGATCGCAGCGAGAACGAGGTACCTCCACTTCGCTCACAGCAGCCTTGACCGTGTCGTCAACGACACCGTCCGGATTCGTCGGCTTGCCGAGCATGCTAAAGATGAGTGTGCGCGCGGCGTCGAAAGAGAGCATCATGGGGCAGGGCGGGGCCGCGCCACCGATGAGTCCCAGGGTGTTGACGATCGACTTCTTCTGGCCTTGCTTCCACGCCTCAGGATCATAGAGCAGCATGCGGATTGTTTCGAGCACACGCTCGCGCAGGTGCTCGGCGTCGGCGACCGACTTGTTCGTGAGGTTGGACTTGCAGTAGACCGAGGAAAGCATGCGCAGCATGTACCGGATCGAGATCACGGCGCTTGATACGATGTTTTTCTTGATGGACATGTGCAGCTTCTCGAAGATCGTGTTCTACGTCGACGTGAGTGGACGCGGCGATGCGGCAATACGAACCTGAATGTCCACCGGCGCTGGGACCCAGAGCTGGAAGTTGTACAGCAAGTTCTTCTGGATGTCATCGCTCAGGTACCGGTCCGAGGCGACCGCGCTCAAGAGGCGCTCAACCGTGCTGAGAAGGTCGGGCGTCAAGAAGGTCGTGGGAAGCGATCGCAGCAAAAGAGAAAGTAGCGGCACCGTTTGGCTCCGCCGACACACAAACTTGTTGATTGTCGAGTGGCGCAGGGTCTCGGCGACCAGCGATACAACCTTGGGGATCGAGAGTGGTCCGAGCGGGCGCGCGATCGTTTGGCATGCGTGCAGGTCCAGGGGACCAGTCGTCGCCCCAGGCGAGACAAAGAGCGGCAAAAAAATCATTGGCCCACCCATTTGCCACACCGAGTCCTTGAACGTTGAGATGGTTCGCAAGCGCACAGATGGCACCGTCGCCGTGTTCTCGCCGTGATGCATATTGCCGCTTGCATCGAGAAGTAGCTTGCGCTTTTCGTCGTAGCTCCGCGCGTCGAAGGCGAAGAGGAGCCCTTCGTGGGGTGTGCCCGTCGCAGTCGTCGATGCAGGTGCCGCGGCCGCGCCTCTGCAGCCCAACCGTCAGATGGGAAGAGTTGCTACCATGGATTCCTACCCCGAGAGCGGCGCTGAGCTCGTGAGCGACGACGACATGACGGCGGCGTTGAACTGCAGCACGACGTTGTCGTAGTCGTCCGCCGATTTGATCCTGCACCGCGCATGAGCAACTTGAAGATGGCGAAGGCAAGTACCCCTCGACGACCGAGGCCTGGAGCGGCTGCGAAAAGAACGCAATCGAGCCGACGTGCGCAATGAGGCACCGACTGTAGTTGTTCTTGGTGCGCCCCACGTAGCACTTCATTTTGCTCGGGGACGTCGCCACGCTGGGATAGCTGAAGCGGAAAGACTGCCGCGCGTCGCCGTTTACATACACATCGAGCTTGGAGCCGCGGAACTGGCGGTAGGTGTGCACGATGCAGATCCATTGCCTACGTGGCTGTCCATGAGCAACGCTCGCAAGCGAAGACGCACCATTGGTGCTTGACGAGAGCATTGGGCACTTGAGCTTCGTTGTACTCGTTTTTCTTCACGTCGAGGCTTTTGACGACAAGAGTTGTGTCCATGAAGCTCACTTCAATACCGACGTTCGTCTCGGTGCTACGCAGATTTCTCAGTCGTACATCTCGCCATCGATCCGGGTATACCAAAAGGAGAAGAGAGGCGAGTTCATGCCGGGCGACGACTCGACGCGAATCCACGTGGAGAGGGTATACCCCGAAGGCGGGAACGCGACGTTCTCCATCGAGGGCACAAGAAAGCCTGACTGGTCGCCTGAGAGGTCGAGGTACCATGATGGCCCAGGCGCGCTGCGCGCCATCATCTCCATCGACGCGATGAATGTTGCGACGGCGTTGTCGTCCGGTGCTGTCTCCTTCCAGCTATAGACACGGTTAGTATTCATTGAGTACAAATGTAATATCGTACCGCGGAGACTGAAAGACGAGGAGCATCGCGCGGATGTCATCAGCCGAAACAGAATACTGCGCAATCTGCATCAAGAGCGCCAGGATCTTTTTGAGGACAGGCCGCGGAAACCCTGTCCAAAGCGCATGATCTTCCAGAAAGATTATGATCGCGCGATGGAAGTTCACTTGGATGCACGCCTGTGCGTTTGCCGCCTCATGCTTGACCTAGCCAACAAAGAAGTTTCCATGGCTGCTGGGGTCTTGAAGTCGCTCTACCATAAAGGTCAACGTGTCGAGGAGCTCAATCTACAAAAAACCTTAGCATGGAGAGATATCACTGCCGCCTCAACCTGCTGCGCCTCGTCCACGACGCCGATGAAGTCGATGAAGACACGGGCGAGCTGGTCAGGGAAACGGATCGTGCGCACGAGGGAGTCCATCGTCGACGCATTCATGCCGCCGACGGACATCACTAGCGAGCTTAGACGACGACGACGGGAGCTTGCGTACCTAAAGTACTCCCGCAGAGATCCACGAGGTACGAGTCCATGGCCCGCATCATCCCGACAAATTGACTTTGAGATGCTTCCACAACGGCAGGGAAATCCCGCGCGCGGATTGGCCAAAATTGCCTTGAAAAGAACGCCCAAGCCAGATGGCCAGACGAGGGAAGATCGCGGGGCAGACGATGACGGACTTCCGTGGGCAACGCTGCCCCACCGCTCCGCAGCTTATGAGCCCTGCATCGCGAGGCTCTGCGCAATGTGAGTGCGCCGGTGCTGCAGCAGGAGCCGTATTGGCGAGCTCCCCGACAGCAGCACATCCTCGTCATATGAGTCAATGAATGGCGCAGCAACCCCGAGTCTTGCCACGTAGGCGGTCGCGACGCCCAAGTTCTACCGTGCCTGGTACACAGTGGCATTGCCGTCCAACAAGGACAGCCTGCAAATGTATGTCGGCGGCATTCACCGCCCACGGATACATGACCAACACCGAACACAAACACAATGAAAAAATGAATTCAAAGCACGGGCCAAGAGCTCTATGGCTTCGGATGCACCATGCTACGGTGGAGACGCGCGTAGGTCATTCCCACAAACGCATTGAGGGTGCTAACGGCCGCCGCCGTGGCAGGGAATGCCTCGAGACGCTTGAGCAGCACAATCGTATTGTACTTGACGCTGATCGACGAATGGAACAAGCCAGCAGCAACCACGTGCAGCCCACCTGCGACCAGTTGTCTCGCGAAGTGACTCGTCAGGGCTTACCTCGGGACCGCGGGAGGTAGCTGAGGAGCTCCTTGAGTTCCGCCTCCGTGTTGAGGAGAGAGACAAAGTCGGCATACATGCGCTCGATCTGGGCGTCGTCGTGCACGCGTTCGTCGAGAAGGATTTGGATGTGTTGCTTGAGGTCAACGCCTCGTGCCTGGACGTACGCAGCGTGTCAAGGAGCTAGCCAGTTCCGAAAAGTACACCCAAGATAGCGGCAAAAGGATATGTCAAAGGCGTCCGTGGCAGGCACCGCGGCGAGGTAGGCGGCTTGGAACCTGTCGTAGTTCTCCGTGCTGGCCCACTTGGTGATGCGGCGGTTGTTGATGGCGGTGCGCCGGCTTTGCGCATCGCGGTCCATGAATCGAGCCTTCCCTGTCACGATGTCGGCAATGTTTTGGCGCGTGTAGTCTTCAAACATGCACCGGACCCACTCCTCACTGAAGCCCGCGGCGATACCGTCCATGACCTACGGGCAATATGCGCCGATTCGGCGCAGCACCCAGTACCTCGAGGATGAAGTCGTGGTCGGCGGCCTCGGCTTCGTCGCGCTCGATCGGGGCCGTCGTCAAGATGCCACCCGTCGAAAGGTCCGCAAGGACATCCCACCACTCCTTCTTGCCCTTGAACATTGGGTTGGTCACACCCGCGATGAAGCCGGGCACGCTGAGGAAGGCCAAGTCTGTGAGGTTGGCATAGGGGAACTGCCGGTGGAGGACGCCACAGAGGGGCGGGCACAGCAGCGAGCTCATCGAAAGCACGTAGCTGCAGACTTCGCCTACGTGGTGATTGAGGACGGATCGACGGAGACTCGCGATGACCCGCAGGGAGGTTATAGCCGAGCATGATGATTCGACTTCCGGCCAAGACTGCGTTGTAGAGCTGCATCGTCTGTTCACCAAACTTGTTGATGAGAACCGTGAGCAAGCCCTCCTCGTGCTACGGGATGCGCATGAGCCGACGTAGGTACTGCGGATTCACTTGGTCCGGGGTGCTGCACAACTTGATCTTGAGAGGTACTGCCGTAGCGCCCCACTTCGCGCGAGTGTTAAACACGAGGGACCTGCCCGGCGCAATTGCTTAGGGGAGATAGTGCGAGGTGGCGTACTCATCGGAGGTGCGAGTGGCGCCGCTTAATGGTTTGGCGCACATGGAACGCTTGAGTAAGCGGATCTCAACGGGCGACTGCTGGAGGCTCGTGACGCCGGAGACGTCCACAGCATTGATGGCGTCGAAGAGGTCCGAAAGAATCCCAGTAGTTGCCTCCGGTGGCGCATCGAGGCTCAGCTCGAAAAGCTTATCCACGGCGATGTCGAGCAGTGGCTTGAATGCAAAACAAAACTACGAGATGTCAGCCACAACAAGAATGCTTAAGCAAAGGTTGAACCTGATGGTACGAGCAAATGGCCACAGATTTGACCCGTGCGCCGCGGCGGACATTGGCGTCATGCTTTGTTTTGACAACACTGAGGCAGTAGCGTACCTTTTCGGGTTCATGGATAAAGAAGACAGTGTAGTCCTGCTCCCGGTTGTGCACGCCTTCTGGGAGCATCATGTCGGCAAAGAACTCGGGTGGGCGATGGACCGTAGCCTCGAGCGTTGCGATGTCCTCCGGATAGCTTGCGCGCAGCGTACTTCCTTTGTCGATGTCTACTTTCGTTCAGCGCCCATGCTTCTCTGCCAACGCACCAAACTCTGCATAGAGGGCGGTCGTCGCCATGATCGGTTTTCGCCGCTTTGGCCAGGGACTGTCCGGATAGAATCCGGATGGAAATCTTTTTCAACACGGAATTTTTATTGCTTTATAATGTTCGGTCATTATAATACACAATTAAATATTGCTCGGAATGCAATGAAACTGCGGTGAACGAATTCGACACGATGCTCCGCCATTGACACAGTCGGACGTTCGACGCGATGAGAGAACACCGTTCCACAGCTCATCCATGGTGAGAATCGACTTGGTGCAAGCTACCAATCGACAGCGTCTTCGTCAGCTGCATTGCGAACACGGTGAATGAAATCCTTGAGCCCATGACCTGGTGCGAACAAAAAGAACCCGCTCTCGTTGCTGATATTGCGTTCTACTACGTAGTAGCAGCGACTTTGTCGTGCGGTTGCAGGCACGCTGTTCAATCAACCTTGGCGTCTCTAGCGGAGAACATTCGCAGAGGGCCACAATGCGAGGAACGGCATCTGGACAGTCGTGAACCTGCGACTTCTCTCAATCAACAATGGAAATGGTCAAGCAAACAGTCACAGATTTTAATAAATAGAAACTCTAGATTACAAGCACGGCATGGGGAACTCGCGTGTGGCGCGGAGAAGGAGGGCTTCGAGTTGGGTCGGCTTCGACGGGCAAATGGGCGTCCGATCGACGTCCGCCTGTGCCGTGCCAAGAACGAGCGGCGTGTCGGAGAAGGAGACACGATGGGCCTTGGCTTTCTTTGCCACGGGCTCGACGTGGCAGTCGATCATCGCGTGGTCAATGTTGAGCTTCTGGTACTTCAGATGGATGCGCTTGAAGTACGCATCTGCCGCATGCAGGTATGGGAGCGCCTCTTCCAGCTTTTCGTTGTTCCAGAGGTGGGCAGCTTTGTCCTTGACGCGCAACATCTCGTGCCATAGCATCGAGATATCTTGTACTTCGGCTTCGTAAAATGAGTCGACATTCTCCGGCTTGAAGGCGAGCACTTGCACCTTAGCGAGGGCCCACATCTCGTTTGGCGACACGGCCAACGGCGTCGCCAGATCCTTTTTGGCCATCATCTTGGTAATGCGGTCATGCGCCATCGTAAGAAATCGGAGGCAGCGGTCCTCGGATTGGATGCCAAAGGCGCAAAGCGCCGCAAGCTCCTTGGCGATAGCCTCTAGGTTCTTCGAAATCACTGCCGCGTTCATGTCGGATAGGTGAGCCTCGACCACGAGGCTCCGCAACTTGAAGACGAGGCTCAGGCCCTCAACGTTTTTCGTCTCGGCGCTTTGCGGGCGCGAGCGCTTCAGGGGCGGCAGGGCCGTGGTGGCAGCGGTCATGTCCCAAGCAACAGCTAAATCGGCGACTGGCACTCGGGCAACATTAGGAGACAACCAGCATGTCCGGATCTTGATACATCCAGCGGCAAAGGAAGGCTTGTCAACCTTTCCTCGTTGCTGTTTCCCGTAACATGATTATAATTGCGA
Organism: Achlya hypogyna; assembly: GCA_002081595.1. Taxonomy (NCBI): domain Eukaryota; phylum Oomycota; class Saprolegniomycetes; order Saprolegniales; family Achlyaceae; genus Achlya; species Achlya hypogyna. Next base: position 49,762 of record JNBR01000398.1, read on the forward strand.
GAAAGACACCAATCAACGTTATAACACGGGACCCATTGCGAGATTACTCACACGGGTGCACCGTGAGTACGGGCCAGAAGGGCGCGTGGCATGGCCAAGCGTTTGACGCCAACTCGTTTGGCGCTTCCACCCAGCGTCCACGCCAGCAACCGCGTCAATCGAAGCTGCCTGCGAAGGCGGTACTGGCCTGATCAAGCCCCAGCGAATGTCACCTGCGCCGACCGAACTGTGGGTAGCAAATGCAATTCGCACAAGCAAGTCCAATATCTGATCTGTGTCTCCGAGGTCTAGCGTATGATTGGTTCGCTCGACAGAATCAGGGAATTCAGTTCTCTGGCTCTTCCAACAAAAGATACGGCAATGTGGCAGCGGCGTTGGACGGCAGCAGGCGGAGCAGGTGGAAGTTCCCCGATGGCGTTTCTATTGCCCCTGCACTCGATGGGCTTTGTCCACTGCCCGTTGTCCGGTCGTCGTCAACGAAATCCAAGCTTTTTGCATCATTGCCTTGGCGCACCCACTACCTGTGACGCGGGGAGCCGTCCGTGTATTCGGTCGGCATCCACATCTTTACCGACCAACGCAGCTGCAGCAACCAACGTGAACAATGCACTTATGTAGCTGACCCACGCCGTACACAGCAGTGGTAGCCCAAGCGGGTGCGACGCTGGACGTTATTAGACCTTCATCTTCCAGAGCTTCAACTTGAAGCCGAACATCTCCGAGAGCGCCGAGGAAAACGCTGAGAGGACGACGACGCGGGTGATGTTGTACAACAGAGGGTTCATCGTGAGGCCCGAGATTTTGTTGGGGGAGTTGAGTTCCTACGCGAGCCCTGAAACATGCATGGGCGACGCAGCGCACCTTGAGGAGCTTGGAGGCGAGCTTGAGCACGTTGTTGGAGATGAGCAGTTTCTCCTTTTTGTGCGGCGTGATGAGCAGCTTCAGATACACGTTCATCTGCTCTGTGAGCAGAAGCGACGTGTTTTGGTACTTGCGATTGATGTTGGAACCGAGCATCATGAAGCGCAGCAAGAAAAAACTACCATCGCCGTGGGTCAAACAGCCAGCGAGCCTCGCGCGTACCTCGACAGGAGGCACCACAGGGTCACTTCTGTGTGCACGAGCGTCGAGAAGAGCGACGGCGAGTTGGGCAGGGTTTCCGAGACCGCCTGCACGCCCATGACGGCCAAAAACAGCAGCACAATGAGGAACGACGTCGAGACAATCTCGTCCGCGGCGCGCTGGCGGCCTTGACGTTTGAGCCACGACCGCCCGCCACGGAGACTCAGCCACGCTTTGATGTTACCCACGTTCTTAAGGCGAAAGTGGGGCAGGTGCGACGCCCTCGACCGCCGTGACGACGTCAGTGCCGTGAAGCACTTGGCATACCTACGCCCCGCGTCAGGCCCGGCCACAGGCATCGCAAACGCACAGGAACCGCCGGTGGTACGTGACCTCGGCGTCTGCCAGCGCCGAAAAGATGAGTGACGCAAGAACGAGCGTCGTCGCCGTGCACGACACGGTCACGGCCGACTCGAGACAGAAGTGGCGCACGACCAGCTGCTCCATGGTCGTGTACGGCAACCCCATGAGCGACGTAAACCCTCCCCATGCATGCTACGTTGGTCGGCGTCATGAGGCGCGCAAGAGCAAAGACGGCTACCTTGAAAAGCACGGCCGGATCATACACATCGATGTTATGCTCCATCGAGTAGCTCAGAAAGCGGTACATGCCAGGAATCAAGGCAATCACGACGGCACTCGTGCGCGCGGCAATCCGGTAGAGCGACCGGGGCGGCGTTGCCTTGACCTACATCGAGGAGCGGGTGAGATGCATCGTGTTGAGCTAGAATACCTTGTGGAGGATGTTGAGGCGCAGCTCTGAAATGGTCATCGACTCCTTGATAGGAACCCCGCCTTTCCATACGACGACCTTGACCCGGCGGCGAGTGAAATGCTCGCCAAATGTCTCGTTGAACGAGGGGCGACGTCCACCCTAGGATACTTACGTGGGCTCTCAGCTCGGCAGAGGGCGAGAGTCAACGTCTAAGTCATGATTTGCGGCGTCGCCCTTAATTCCGCTGACCTCTTCGTCGCTGGACGAAGAGGCACCGCCACCTTCACTGTCGCTCTCACCACTCTCTTGAGAGGAGCCTTCGGACTCGAGCAGGGCCGTATCGAGCCCTTCATGTTCACGCTTAGCAGCGGTTTTGGGCGCCGGTACCGGTGACGTTGGTGAGTTCAAGTGCAACGTCAAGTGGCCATCCGGGTCGGCGGAGAGAACAAGCGACGACACTCGCCCGTATCCGCATGACGTGAGCGTGAGGAGCACGTAAGGCGCCCAAATCTCGAACGACGTGAGTGGGGACACGAGAGGGTCGTCCACGAAAAGGTACGCCAGCGTCAACAAGAGGTGCGCCACGTACAGAACCGACGCAACGCAGTAAAATGCGTAGTTCTGGATCACATCATACCCTTCCTGCCAAGCCTCGGCGAATTTACCTTCTGTGTCCAGTATTTGGGGAAAAACGGAAGGAGGATCGCGCGGTAGAAGCCTTGGCGCACCAGACGCTTGTCGTACTTGCTCGGCTTGGTATTAAAGAACGCTGAGCTACGGGTCCTATTAAAGCTGCAATATTCAGGATGCTCGTACCCCTTGATCACATCAAAGTCGATGAACTCTTGATTGAAGACCGTTTGCACGGGAGGAAGTTCGTACTTGCGGCGATGCTTGTGCTCGGCCGCACCTAAGCACCCTGTGACACGGGTCCTGGCAGGTGCAATACCAGGCTCCAAGCCCTTTCCATGAGCATTCTTCCGCGCCCGCAGCGTGCGGGTGGCTGTTCGTGGAGGAGTCGTCGTCGCCGCCATGCCCCGTCGATCGTGGGGATGGGCCAGTTACGTTGGCTCTATCCGGATCAATTCATCCGGTTCCACCACTATGCTATCCGGAACAGCTTATGCCCGTTGCAGAGAGGGAAGTTCCCTTGACAATCGCCGAAGCGCCAACTGCGATGGGCTTCTCAGACGCGAGCGACAACTCGGCTGCTGCGTTTACGCGATGCTCACCCTTAGATCCCGTCGTGAGCTCCGAAGCTGGGTGGTTATTGAAATGATTTTAGATGGATCCGAGCGTAATCGGCAAACTGGCAAATTCTCTGCGCCAACGGTCGCCACGCGCGATGTCGCGTAACCCCTGGAACACTCCGCAACCCGCTGTCATGAGCACACCTGTCGCCTTGATCTCAAGTACGGCCTTTTCCCTGGGTGGCGTGCCTGCGTCGCTTGCTGTGGTGGAGCTCGGCTTGCTCGTTGCTACCGACCACACAGAGCCGATGACACTGCTTTGGGCCGATATTCTCGGAGCAGTTGTCATGGAGAACCAGCTCATTGTTTACACATGCGCCCCCAAAGCTAGCGGTCAGCGCATTCTGTCCAAGTTCACAATCTCGAGTGGACAACCAGAGCTGCTGGAGTCGTTTGCTGTCGCGACCCGATACCTCGCTCGGTATCCTTGGGATACCACACGAACGCTGAATGAAATCTTGCAAACGGAGACGCCTGATCGAGTACGTTTCTCTCGGTGGAGCTAAAGTGTGCTATGCCATTGGTGCTAGCGCTGCTTGGTGCTCATTAATCCAGTCGGTGGCTCCGGTACCACAGCGTCTGCCACCGTGGCCATCTCAAGAACTGTGTAGGCGCCGCCGAACGCATGTTTCAGGACGTTCGCGGCTTCTTCGACGCTGCTGGCATCCACATTAAGATCCAGCTGACGGAGCACGCCGCCCACGCTACCGAAATTGCCCAGACACTCGATTTGACCGCATTCGACTTCGTCGTCTGCGTCGGCGGCGACGGCCTCGCCTCGGAAGGTAGAGCAGCTCAAGAGCTATCTCTTCACCTGTGTGACTAGTCGTCCAAGGCCTCATACGGCGGTCAGACTGGCACGACGCAATTCGGTTTCCCATTGGGGTATGTCCGCCGCCCATGCTTGCTGACGATGCGCCTAGCTCATTCCCGGCGGCTCCGGCAACGGTCTCACGCAGTCACTGACGAAACTTGTGAACGAAGCGTTCTTTCCCGAGAACTGCGCCTACCTGATCGTCAAGGGCAGTCCCCAGCCCATGGACATGATGACCGCCCGTATCGTCGCCCTCGGACTTCGTCGGCTCATGCATTGCGACAGGCAACGACCACGAAACGTTCCTGAGCTTCCTGTCGCTCGCATGGGCCTTTGTGGCCGACGTGGACCTCGAGTCGGAGACGTACCGCCTCCTCGGCGGCGCTCGCTTCACCGTGTCGGCGGTTGCCAAGGTCCTTTCCTGGAAGCGATGGCACGGTGCGCTCTCGTACCTACCGGCGGCCGACGACGAGCCGACGCCGACACAGTACTGGGACGCGCTGCCAGCATCCGGCGACGCGCCCGCCCTCGACTTGCTGCCGCCGTTGGCCGGCCCGCTCCCCGCTTCATGGAAGACCATCGAAGGACCGTTTACATTCTTCTGGGCCACGAGCGCTGCGGCGCCTTCGTCCGACTGCCACCTCGCGCCTGGCGCCCACGTGAACGACGGCTACATCCACGTGGTGGCCGTGCCTGAGAACTTGTCGCTCGTCACACAGGCTAAGATCCTCCTCGCGCTCGACTCGGCGACGCACCTTGAGTATCCACAGGTGGTGCGCATTAAGACCCGGTAAGCTCATGCCACCTGCTTCTCTCATGGCTCCAGGGCGTATCAACTGCGACGGACAGACACAAACTTTGTCTCGATCGACGGCGAGCGCTTTGGCGGCAGCACGATCCAGGTGCGTTGGCGGTTGCCACTTGCAAGGATCGATGGTTGGCGGTAGGTTCAAATGCACCGGGGCCTCGGACGCGTCATGTGTCTACCGTACTGAGGAACGCGCCAAAGCAAAACCGAATGGTGTCTTATGTACATGAATGGTATCGAGGTCTATTTGAATTTGTACGAGACGAGCTCCTTGACGCAGAATACGGCGACGAACACGACCATCGAGGCCGTCGCCTTGGATGCAAAGAACCCCGATCTCTTGGAGAGACGGTCCTAGCACCACATGAGCGTCCGGGGCAGCAGGCCAGCTGTACGTACGTTGTCCGAAGCGCGCAGGGCGCGAAGAGTTTGCTCCAACCCCTTGATTTGGGCTTCCACCGCCGCGATCTTGGCAGCATGGTCCGTAGGCACGGAGCGAGTCACGACCGCAGTCGGGGCCGACCGGGCCTTGGGCTCCGTCAATGCTGGCTGGACGATGGTCGGCGACGGAGTCTCAACGGGCTCCACGGGTTTGTCCGTGTCCAACGTCTACAAGCGCCGTAAGCACCAGTGGACGCAGTATCGACCCTATTACCTTCTTAGTCCGGTTCTCAGCGTCGGCGTCAAAATCGTGACCGGTAGTGCCCTTGTGCACGTCGCGCAGCGTTTTAATTTTCTCCTGAAGGCTCTCAAGCGCCGCGGTCCGACTCGCAACGAGTTCTTTGAGTCTCTAAGCGTCGCAACATGACGCTCGATTTCCTTGGCATGGCAATGCGTACCTTGATTTCGTCGTCTTTCTGGACAAAGCTGGCCGCGGATGCAGCCATGGAAGCCATCGAGCCGAGGGCGCCACCACCGCGGGTGCTTTCAAGCTGCTGGATTGTTGCCAAGTGCGACGCGACCGCAGCCTTCGCAGCGGTGTTTTCCCGGCGGGAGACGGCGAGCTCATCTTCGAGATGGGCAAGGCTTGCCTCGGCGGAAGCAAGTTTCTCGGCGCCTGCAGCAGCCTTGGCCTCGGCATCGGTGCGCGCCACTTGCAGCTGCGCGACCGTCGCTTTGATGGCCTCCAGCTCTGCCGAGTGCTCCTTCGTCGCCACCGTCAGCGCCGAGCACTTCGCTTGCTCCACCGCAAGATCGCGTTCTAGCCCATCCACGCGCGCGCTGTGCTCAGCTCGGACTTCTTCGAGAGTGCGCGTCATCGTTGCTACGTGCGCTTGAAGATCCTCGTAGTCGGACACCTTGGCCTGCAGGGCGCGCTGGGCTGCGAGCTCGACTGAGGTCGCTTCGGCGGCGGCCAGAGCCTCCTGCAGGCGCCCGTTCATTTCCTTCCGTAGCCCCTCGGCGCTCTGCAGCTGCGCTTCGAGGGCGATACGCTGGGCATCAGCGTCAGCCAACTTGCTCTCGAGTGCCGCCAACGACGCGGTGATTTGGCTTATAGCGGCCTCGTGCGACGCTGTGAGTGCGGCCGTCGCAGTTTCCATCCCTGCGGCAGTGTCCTGCACGCTGGCCTCGAGCCGGCGGCATTGCTCCTTCGCCTGCGCCAGCTGCTCCGCGAGCGCCGCCTGGTCGGCCGTCGTTGTCTTGGAAACCTCCTCGAGCTGCTCACGGAGGTTGTCGCGTTCGCGCTCCGTTTCCGCCCGGGACTTCTCAAGGTCGGCGATGCTTGTCGAGTGCACCACCAGCTGCGCCGCGAGCTGCGAGGCCGAAACCTCGGCGGCCGCCAAGGCATCTTGCCGCTCGCGCTCCAGGGCTGTGTACTGGGAGGAAGCGTCAGCGAGGCGCTGCTCCAGCTCTGCCATGGCTGTCGAATGTTCTGTGATCGTCATCTTATGCTTCGCCGCTTCGACTGCCAGCGCCGCACGCGACACCTGGACTTCTTGCAGCGCGGCCTTAAGCTCCGTCTGCTCGGTCGCCGCCTCGACCAGCTGCTGCTTCAGCTCCGCGGTGGTCGCTGCGTGGGCCGACACGGTGGCGCTGTGCTCGGCGACTTGTCCTGTGAGCTGCTCCTTTAACGACGCAATCGTCGTGAGGTGTGCGGCTTCAGCCGTTGTCGCTGCGGCACTGGCTTCCTCGAGACGGCTCTCCATGCTGGCAACCTTGCTCTCCGCGTCGGCGAGTCGCGTATGGAGCGCGGTGCGGTCCAGTTCACTGGCAGCCAAAGCGGCGGCCCGCGCAGCTTCGGTCGTGTCGAGCGAGGCCGCCATGGCTTGGCGCTCGGCCTCCACATGAGCCAGCTTGGCTTCAAGGGCCTCAATGGTAGAGGCGGCCGACGCCGAGTCCGCCGCGGCCTGGGCCGTCTTGGCCTGAAGCGTCTGGATCTTGATGGCGTGGCCGACAGTGGCCTCTGCGAGCTGCGTTTCAAAGTTGTCGCGCTGTTTCTCAGCCTCCACCAGCTTCTCCTCCAGGGCGCTAAGAGCCGCCGCCTGCTCGGACTTCATGGTCTCGCGCAGCGCCGCGTGGATGGTGAGCTTTGCCTCGAGCTTTTTGAGGCGCGACGCGTGCTCCGCGATCGCCGCCTCGCGGCCCTCCGCAGCCTCAATGAGCTGGGCTTCCAGCGACGTCTGCCGGGTCTCCTGTTCCCGCAAGTCAGTGCCGGCAGCGTCGAGGGCCACCGTGAGGTCCTGGATCCGCTGCTTGAGCATCACGACGGCCTCGTTGTGTTCAGCGGTCGCCGCTTCGTGGGCGGCGTTCAGCTGAGCGACTACCGCCTGGTGCTCAGATGCAGCCTCCGTGGCGCGCTGCTCTAGAGCAGCGACAACTGCAGCGTGCTCGGCCAAGGCGCTCTCGAGTGCACAGGTGCCGCGAGATTCGGCGTTGGCGATCTGCGCAGTTAGCTTGGCTACAGCAGCAGCGTGCGACGCGAGCGTCTCTTCGTGCGCGGCGGAGACGTCAGCGGCCTTGGCTTCCAGCGCTTGAATTTGTAGCGCGTGCTGGACTGTCCCGGACGCGAGCAATGCCTCTAAATCCAGCTTTTGTGCCTGCAAAGCATCAACAATTGCGGCGTGTTTCGTCTCAGCCACCGAGTTTGCAGAAGACCATTCAGCTTCGCGCGTGACGAGCTTCTCCTCGTGAGTCGCCTGCTGGGCCTTCAGCTTCTCCTCGAGAGCCTCGACGATGACGGCGTGCTCGGTTGCGGTCGCCGACCACTTGGCTTCATGGGTGGCCACATCTTCGTCATGCGTTCTCTGCAGGGCCTTCAGCTTCTCCTCGAG